>JAYESA010000009.1:29457334-29495269 GCA_036927795.1 Iris macrosiphon | reverse complement strand
CCAAGTAAATCATCAGGTTAATTACCAGACTTGCACTAGTATTTTCTACATCAGGAAGTCTTCTCTACTTCTCTATATAGAAAAACATCATTTTGTTTGCTTACATGTCAAACCCTCTCTTATTCTTCATAGTTTTACTATTAGCCACATATGTTTCGGATACTTATTTTGGCCAGAAGCGTACATGTTTGATTGTGTTATTTATCTTTTCTATGTTGAATGAATGTTGTGGTTCGGAGCTACCACATTATTTCTACTTAGTTTCAGTTCTCCCTAGGTGTAACCTGTCAAACTAATGATCTTGAACACAATGGAAGAAAGTTTTTAAGTAAACTCCTAGTCATCCATGTCATCATTCACACTATATCTGAGTTAGATGAAGAAAATTAGATGTATGCTCAACTGGATGCATCTTCTTAGATTTGTACATAATATTGCAAGAGGTACAATTCACTTAATTGGTCATGCGAACTATTACTTCACATTGTGCTTTCCTATTTTGTTGTTTGTGTGGAGTACTGTATCTTTTGTTCTTTTGTGGTGGTGAGGGGTGTGGGTGTGTGTGTGTGTTGGGGGGGGGGGGGGGGGGGGGGGGGGGGGGGGTGTGTGTTGCATGTGAACTATTATTTCACTAGAAAATGGGATGCCTAATGCCAATCATCAAATTACTCAGGATATCAAAAAGTCACTAGGTTCAACCATTTTTTCATCCTTGCTGAACCTCATGTGGTGTCTTTTATTGATAAACAATCGGATCAATGGACAAGTATCAATGTTAACTTTATGGGAGATTAGAACTCCATAAACCATTTCATTTGTTACGAGGTTTTGCATTCGCCATATGCTTTCCTACTAGTATTCTATTATCTTGATCACTTCTGCATCTTATTCTACAGTAATCTTCATCAGGAAATCAAATAATAGGTGCTTCACATATAATAATTGGGCACATCAATCTTTCGTTACACCAAAACATCTTCAGATTTGGCTATTACTTACCAATATTGATGATCATAATCTATTTGGGCACTCAATATTGTTTTTAGGCTTTTCCTCTTACTGATGCCAGTAACCGATAACTGGACTCGTTTATTTTAGAATGTTGGGATTTGGATTCGAAAAGTACACACGAAATCCTTAATGCAAGGGTTTGTGTATAACTTCAACCGAACTCGAAACCTATTTACATATAGCAAATATCATGTTTCTCACATATATTTGATTAAAAAGTTTGAATTCTTTATCAATTTTAGATAAAACAAGATCCAACAATGTATCACAATTCACTAGTATGTATCTTATGTGAAATAATCTAAATGACTAAATTATTGTTGAAAAATTAAAAAACAACGAAGTTTTTGAAGTAAATAATACTTTGAAACTTCCTATGTTAAAATCCGAAACTGACCTGAATCCAATTAGAAGTAGAGGTACTTGGCCTGAATCCATAGAGCTTATAGGTTGAGGTTCGGATCTAACATAAACCCAATCCTAGCCCGACCTTTGACAACCATATATATATATATATATATATATATATATATCCTCATAGATTTATCCAATTTGGGACTAACTGCAAACTAGCTAAACCCACACACTTAAAACACACCTACTATCTCTAATAGTATACCTTAAAGACTTTCGCTGTACGAAGAACATGATAGTGAGCCTCCATCAGAGATGGAACATCAGATCATTGGATCTGAGAGCGAGCAGAGTCCACATCAGGACGGAGAGATGCCAGATATGACATCACATAAAGCTGCTCATGTTGGACCCTTACTTCATTGATATCCGTTGTGAGGGGTAAAGCATGGTCGATCTCACCAGTCATAGCCTTAAAGGTCCGGTAGTGGTCCTTATAAGATTTGTCTTCCTGATTTGCTCGGTATACGCCAATGACCAAGTCGTAGATACGGGACATTGCGTTTTCCATCAAACGTCGCCGCCAGGACCTCCCATAATTTTTTCACTGAATTTGTATTATGAACCATATTTTCCACCGATGGTTCCATTGAATTCATCAACTGTGTAAACAGTCGATTGTCATCTGTCTCTCACTGCTCAAATGTGGGATCAAGCTCTGTTGGAGGGATGTTTGGACAACCATATTTCCCGAAACTTCTTCTCGACCTTCTTTCGCCATGTCGAGTAGTCCTCTAGTCCGTCCAACCGTCGATCGACAAGTCGAATCGATGAAATTGTCACGCTAGTGCCCGTTGATCCCGCCATTGCGTTTTTTACACTAGTATATGTAGCACTGTTATTTGCCTCAGTGCTCGTCATCTTTCAGGATTCCTGATTCGACCATCTGTTTTATCTTTCCAACTTGATAATTACATCAACTCTGTCAATGCGCTAGAAATATTGCCAGAACCGACACGCGTATAGGAAGCAGAGAGTAAGGATCACACAAGTCAAGACAGAGAGGCAACCCAGGTTACTTTCTGTTAAGCCTTAGTGGATGTTTTGTTCAGAAACTTGGTCTCCCTGCAGTTTCGGATATAACGGCTATTTTTTGATATTTTGTAGACGAACTCTGGCCGAGTTCTGGCCGAGTTCTGTCCGAACTCTCCTTTGAGTAATCCTATAAATAGAGAAGAGATTTCACATTTCTAAACATCAATTCATTTTCAATCTTCTCTTCTGGTATACGATTCTAAAAAGCCTTCATTTTCACATCACAAGTCAGTTACAATTCTCTAGTCTCATTTGCCAGTACGGTACGGTCTAGAAGTTCAGAGAGTTGTAATCAGAAGCTTGTTCAGAAGTTCTCTACTTCACACTTGAAGTCATCGAGCTCTTCGGATCAAAGCTCGTGTCTGTAAGAAGTCGGCAAGCCTTCGGATCAAAGCTTGTGTTCCATTCAAATAGTGGATTCCAACTGGGAGCTAGAGTCCTCCCGCCTGGATTAGTCCTCACATTGAGGGATACCAGGATACATCGATGTGTTTGCGTTTGCCTTCTCACTCTTTACTTTATTTTGGCTTATACTGTGATAGCTGTGACATATCTGTAACATAATTGCTAGACTGTTATTATAGCTGTGACACATGCTTATATCTGTGACATATATATAGCAGTCATGATACTTGTATAACTTGCTAGAAAGTTTTTTAATTGCTAAATTCCGCTGCATACTCTATTCACCCTCCCCTCTAGAGTATATTCTATTATATTTCGATCCTACAATTGGTATCAGAGCAGGTACTCTCTGAATTTGTTTCTGATCCCAATTGCTCCTACAATTGGTATCAGAGCAGGTACTCTCTGAATTGGCTTCTGATCCAAATTGCTTCTACAATTGGTACAAGAGCAGGTTTATAGCATTTATCAATTTGATTATATACCTATCATCATCCTGCTTAGGTATTTTTTCACTATTATTTAGTTAACTTTTATTTACTTGCTTATTGCTTATATATACTTTTAGTGTCACTTATATCACATGGTTAACATGAAGGAAGGCCAACCCACAAACAAACCTCCTCTGTTGATGGTACGAATTACACTTACTGGAAGACACGCATGTATTTTTATTTGAAATCACTTGACTTTGAACTTTGGACTATAGTGATTGATGGTTACACAAAGCCTACTATCATTTCTCCTCTTATTTCCAATTTAGTTAACAAACCTTATTATGACTACACGAAGGAAGAAAAAGCAGCAGCTAGTGTCACGACCCGCACCCGGGTATTCGGGCACGAGTGCGTGGGCACGTCCAGCCTACGCCGCAGTGTCGGCGGTAGTACGCTGTCTAGGTCATTTACTGGAGTCAAAAAGCATCTATCTCATCCACAATAATGAACATGTAAGAATAATCACAGGAAAAAGAAATGCTAAGATTTCATAATATTTAATCTGCGACAACTAAACCACAGTTAATACAAGCCAGAAGATAAATCGGGGACAAACCCGAGTATGTGCTGAAAAGGGAAGAAAAGCAGCTACAGCTAACTGATCCACAGAAGTAGCCTCCTGGGGGAAACTGGCTCCTCATGTGTGTTACCTGCTAACTCATAGTGGCCATAATAGGTGGGGGCAAGGTTCTCATCATCGCCTAAATCAACGGATCCAGTCAGGAAAGGAGCAAAGTACACAATGCACATCAAGATTAAAACTAAATATTTATGACAATTAGATTGAGCATCATATTGAGAAAATTGCATAAAAGAAACATCAATATCTCAGAGTTAATGCTATACACAGGAATATGAGAAAGCAGGAATAAATGTGACAGGAAATGAAACTACAACAGTCAACAAGAGCCATAACTAGACAAGAAGCTATGTGTGTGAACTTGTGTATTTAGAATACCTAGTTGGCATGTAGGGGTTTATAGGGTTAAACCGGCCGTCATAGACGGCTATTTATCACGAATAATCGAGATCCGGCTGATGGACAGTCGTGTACCAACAGCTATTAATCATGGCAAGAGTCAGGGTAAGCTACATGCCTTTCAGTATTCTCCCACCCGACATGAAAAACAAGACATGAACTCCAATATTCAAGACATGAAATTCAACATTTCTAACACTAGGTGTAAACATCAAGGGTACATGTAAGGCAGGGAATTAACTATCACAATATAAAGATTAAACTTGAAGTGCAGGTACTTGCCTTTGTTTGGATCCGATTAATAGTTCTTCGGAGAAATATCCAGAGATGAGTCCAAATGCTGAAATAAACATCACCATCACGCTCAGAAGATGTCAAATAGCTAGAAACGTCTGTCCTTGGGTCCAATTTGGAGACAAGGGCAAAAACGGCAGTTTCGGGTCAAAACGGGGTCCGCCGTTGGGCCCGCTTTGCACCGAAAAACGCGTCCGGGTCAAAGGTCTCCAAATTCACCAAACTTAGTGTCAACAGGTCAGGAACGCTGATACGAACCCAACGGAACTTCCAGATTTGGATTCCGATGAGCCGAACACAAAATCGCCCGTCGAGCGGGGCCTGTGGGGCCCACGACACGCGATTTCGTCAACGTTCTCAGAATCGAACCAAACTTGACCCACAGGACCAGCGTATCGCTACGAGTCCGATGGCGCAAGTTTCGTCTCGATCTGACGAGTGTGCACGAAGTTAGGGTGAATTGTAGAAAAGACGGATACGGGGCGATGTCCGCGGATACGCGTTGATTCCGGTGTGCACGCACACCCAAATCAGCTTCCGCGAAATCCCACACGTCCGTATCGACGATGCGCAAGTATCTGTAAAGACCGCACGCGACCAAGTCGTCCCGTTTGGCGGGGCGCACTCAGTTCCGGGGTGAAACAGGGTCTGGTTTTTCCTGTTTTTGGATCGCGGTGTGCGATCACCACAGGACGCGATGCCCCGAACAGTTTGTCCGGACACCGAGAGGGTCATACAGGCTTCACAACGTAATTTGCGGAATTGAAAACGGAGCTACGAGCAAAAAGTTACGCGTACCTGAAGGGGACCCGAAAACCAGGGTCGATCGAGTCCGATACGTGTCCGACACGACACTGTTACTGTGTCCACTGCACAGTAAAGGGGGCTAGGGTTTACTGTGTCCGACTCCTGTGTCGGTGGCCGGTGGTCGGCACGGCGGCGGGGAGGCCGGCCGGGGACAGCGCGGGGAGGCGCGGGGCGGCCGGAGCGCTGCCGGCGCTGCTGCTGCTCGCGGGGGAGGCCGGAGCTGCGGGTGCTGTCGGGGCGCCGGAGGGCGGAGGCGGAGGAGGGAGCTGCGGCGGGGCTGCAGCTGGCGGCGCCGGGGCGGAGCGGCGCTGGGGCGGAGGAGCGGTGGCTAGGGTGAGGGGATTCGAGGGGGCGGCCGGAGTTATATAGGGGAGGGAGAGGGAGGAGTGGCGGTCGAGGGACCGGGGAAGGCGGAGGAGCTCCGGGCGAGGCGGGCGACGTGGCCGCGGGGCTCGCGGCGACGTGCGGGGCGGGCGGCCGGCGGATGCGGCGGCAGAAGCGGGCCGGCGGAGCGGTTCGCGCGGGGGAGAGGGGCTGGGTTACTGGCGGGTCGGGCGGCGGAGGATCCGACCCGACCCGACCCGCTGGGCAGGGTCTGGGCCGGTAGGGTCGGGTTCAGGCGGACCCGACCCGACCCGTTAGGGTGACGGGCCGCGGGTTGGGCCGCAGGCCGGGCTGGGCCGGATGGGCCGAAAAAAAATAGAAAAAATAATAATAATAGAAATAATAATAATAATAATAATAATAATAATAATAATAATTTATTTAATTAATTAATTAATTAAAATAGTTTTTAGGCATTTAAAAATAGGTCCAGGGCCCGATAAATTCCAGAAAAATTACCCTAAGTCCAGTTTTCTATTTTACACCCAAAAATGTTATTTTCATAATATTTTAATATCATTTATTAACAATTAAAAATCATTCAATAATTAAGAACCCTGATTTTAATTACAGAAAATTCCCAGAAAATTCCAGAAAATTGCGAAAAATCCAATTTTAATAATTTGAAAATTCAGGGGGTTTACAACCTACCCAACTTACAAAAATTTCGTCCTCGAAATTTAAAATTAAGCCATACTCTGTTAACCTTTCATGTACATCAATCGCAATCTCCTTGCGATAATTTAAATTCTAATCATGTCCACTGCAACCACTTCAAGGCTAAGACGACTACTTGTTCCCATCAAAATTCAACCTATGGTTATTACTTCTTACTTCCTCAAATTATCCACAAGCAGATTTTTAATATTTAGTCCATATAGTATTTTCAAGATGACCTTGCCTCACGATTCGAATTGTCATAATTCCTCTAGAAGTGATTCGAGTCCAACAATATTTGTATGTTTCAGCCCTTTTTAAATTACATTCGCATCCTCAATATTCCAACTAGGTAGTCCAACCATCAACTTTTAAATTCTTAATTCAAATCATCAAATTGAAAAAATAATTTAAGTGTAGTCCACCAATGTTCAAGTCTGAATTACATCCTCTAAATTCAAGTTGACGATTTTACTCTCATTATTCAAAATTAAATCATGCACCTAGGATGTAACTATTGGGTCCTCGATATCAATTCATTAATCATCTTAGTCACTCCTCTAAATTTTCAGAATTAGAAATGGCTTGCTTCTTCCAATCTAACCCTTCTCGGTCACAATCCAAAGGACATTCCTCTCGAGTTGACAACTGCATTGCTACCCAACTTACAGTTTACCCATTCATCACAAAAGACCATATACTCTAAGAAAATAATCCTTAATATGTTTACTTATGTCATTCACTCCTCGAACTTCAATGCCGATCATATCACTTACGATATGTCCTCAATTACGAAAGTTTAATCCTCAAGTATGTGATCGACTTATGTGGCATATCCAGTATTATCTATGTATCCAACTTATACCAAGCACAGGATTTCGTCTTCCCGAAATAAGGGAAGACGAGGATCAATAATAAAGAGTTCAAGGGCGGGGTGATAGAACAGAAGTATAAGGATCAAGGCGTTTAAAGAATTCTAGTGGGATTTGTCAGGCGGTTATGGATTGAGGTTCTATTCTGGTAGTCATTTATTCGCATGCTCGTATTAGTTTAGTTATGTAACTGATACGATATGCTCAGCATGTCTAGGTCAAGTATATTTGTCTGTATCTCAATCCACGTAAAGTAGTCGTGCGAAGTGCGAATCAAAATGCACTAAGGTTGATCAGACCGTAATACACTGATTCTGAACAGACACTTGTATTAGTGTACGCGTCCAATAATACACGTGTCATGAACAAGCCTGATAAAGAGTAAGCTTGCAAAACTAGGCTATAGAATAGCAGCATAAACAAAGTACATCAAAATTAAGTGCGCTAGATGATGATGAAAGGAGGTACAAAATTCACATAATAAGCAAAATAACAGAAAACTCTACAATCTCTACAGTTATTAAATATAAAAGCATACCAGGTTATTAGCAAGTTCAAAATTACTAGGTTGGGGCTGAGGTCACGAACCAATAGGCACAAGCTAAAATAATACTAGGAAACGGTATCTACGAATCACTTACGTGCATTAGTGACTCTAAGAGTCTGCACGTTCTCCACGGTCATCGCGTAAGCTTGTCCGTGTTCTTGGAGTAGCGGCACAGTCCTTCACTCGATGTGCTGCTGATCCACAATATAGACAGACACCTAGCCTCTTTCTGCAATCCTTCCAAATGTGACCTTGTTTTCGACAAAAGCCACAAGTGGGAACTCGTTGGTTCTGTCCTTGAGTTGGATTCATCTGTGGTCGCTTTGCAGCTCTTTCCTGCTGTGCTTGGTCTGGTGCTGACGCATACGGCCGCTTCCTGCTAGACTCGATCCTTGTGGTGCACTCCACAGGTCGTGCTGCAGTAAGAACGTCTTCGTCGAAGGTAATTGCATTTGAACTGCTTAGCTTCCGTGACTCCGAGCTAATTCTGTTGATGAAGTTCTCCGCTTGGTTTTGCTGAGTTTCTTGTTGAACCTTCTGATAGGCTTGCATCATTATGTAGAACATGCGGAACATCTGCTGTTCGTCCATAGGCGGTCCCGGAGGGAAGGAAGGCATCGGTGGAATAGGCTGTGTCGAGGGTGGAACGCTATCTTGATGGATTATTGAGGCAGGCTGACTTGCTTGACTGCCTTGTGATGATTGGCCTTCACCGACTGGTATCACATCGTTTCCTTGGGTAATCACAACGGTTTGTGGTGTTTCTGCATGAGTCTCGTTGCTGGCTTGTGGGTCCATCTCCCTGTATCCAAAATAACCAATAAGAGGCGCACAGGAATCAAGGCAAGATGCAAGTTCATATTAGTTCGAATACGATACAGATATCAAAATGATTCAAGCAAGTGGATGAGATCCTATAAACTTATCCTAGCTTTGTTGCAGGCCTGTTCGGTCCCTGAGTTGAAACCGAACAATTTAGTCGTTGGGACCTGCATGGGCCACCACAAAAACGTGTCACGACCCGCACCCGGGTATTCGGGCACGAGTGCGTGGGCACGTCCAGCCTACGCCGCAGTGTCGGCGGTAGTACGCTGTCTAGGTCATTTACTGGAGTCAAAAAGCATCTATCTCATCCACAATAATGAACATGTAAGAATAATCACAGGAAAAAGAAATGCTAAGATTTCATAATATTTAATCTGCGACAACTAAACCACAGTTAATACAAGCCAGAAGATAAATCGGGGACAAACCCGAGTATGTGCTGAAAAGGAAAGAAAAGCAGCTACAGCTAACTGATCCACAGAAGTAGCCTCCTGGGGGAAACTGGCTCCTCATGTGTGTTACCTGCTAACTCATAGTGGCCATAATAGGTGGGGGCAAGGTTCTCATCATCGCCTAAATCAACGGATCCAGTCAGGAAAGGAGCAAAGTACACAATGCACATCAAGATTAAAACTAAATATTTATGACAATTAGATTGAGCATCATATTGAGAAAATTGCATAAAAGAAACATCAATATCTCAGAGTTAATGCTATACACAGGAATATGAGAAAGCAGGAATAAATGTGACAGGAAATGAAACTACAACAGTCAACAAGAGCCATAACTAGACAAGAAGCTATGTGTGTGAACTTGTGTATTTAGAATACCTAGTTGGCATGTAGGGGTTTATAGGGTTAAACCGGCCGTCATAGACGGCTATTTATCACGAATAATCGAGATCCGGCTGATGGACAGTCGTGTACCAACAGCTATTAATCATGGCAAGAGTCAGGGTAAGCTACATGCCTTTCAGTATTCTCCCACCCGACATGAAAAACAAGACATGAACTCCAATATTCAAGACATGAAATTCAACATTTCTAACACTAGGTGTAAACATCAAGGGTACATGTAAGGCAGGGAATTAACTATCACAATATAAAGATTAAACTTGAAGTGCAGGTACTTGCCTTTGTTTGAATCCGATTAATAGTTCTTCGGAGAAATATCCAGAGATGAGTCCAAATGCTGAAATAAACATCACCATCACGCTCAGAAGATGTCAAATAGCTAGAAACGCCTGTCCTTGGGTCCAATTTGGAGACAAGGGCAAAAACGGCAGTTTCGGGTCAAAACGGGGTCCGCCGTTGGGCCCGCTTTGCACCGAAAAACGCGTCCGGGTCAAAGGTCTCCAAATTTACCAAACTTAGTGTCAACAGGTCAGGAACGCTGATACGAACCCAACGGAACTTCCAGATTTGGATTCCGATGAGCCGAACACAAAATCGCCCGTCGAGCGGGGCCTGTGGGGCCCACGACACGCGATTTCGTCAACGTTCTCAGAATCGAACCAAACTTGACCCACAGGACCAGCGTATCGCTACGAGTCCGATGGCGCAAGTTTCGTCTCGATCTGACGAGTGTGCACGAAGTTAGGGTAAATTGCATAAAAGACGGATACGGGGCGATGTCCGCGGATACGCGTTGATTCCGGTGTGCACGCACACCCAAATCAGCTTCCGCGAAATCCCACACGTCCGTATCGACGATGCGCACGTATCTGTAAAGACCGCACGCGACCAAGTCGTCCCGTTTGGCGGGGCGCACTCAGTTCCGGGGTGAAACAGGGTCTGGTTTTTCCTGTTTTTGGATCGCGGTGTGCGATCACCACAGGACGCGATGCCCCGAACAGTTTGTTCGGACACCGAGAGGGTCATACAGGCTTCACAACGTAATTTGCGGAATTGAAAACGGAGCTACGAGCAAAAAGTTACGCGTACCTGAAGGGGACCCTAAAACCAGGGTCGATCGAGTCCGATACGTGTCCGACACGACACTGTTACTGTGTCCACTGCACAGTAAAGGGGGCTAGGGTTTACTGTGTCCGACTCCTGTGTCGGTGGCCGGTGGTCGGCACGGCGGCGGGGAGGCCGGCCGGGGACAGCGCGGTGCGGCGCTGCCGGCGCGGGGAGGCGCGGGGCGGCCGGAGCGCTGCCGGCGCTGCTGCTGCTCGCGGGGGAGGCCGGAGCTGCGGGTGCTGTCGGGGCGCCGGAGGGCGGAGGCGGAGGAGGGAGCTGCGGCGGGGCTGCAGCGGGCGGCGCCGGGGCGGAGCGGCGTTGGGGCGGAGGAGCGGTGGCTAGGGTGAGGGGATTCGAGGGGGCGGCCGGAGTTATATAGGGGAGGGAGAGGGAGGAGTGGCGGTCGAGGGGCCGGGGAAGGCGGAGGAGCTCCGGGCGAGGCGGGCGACGTGGCCGCGGGGCTCGCGGCGACGTGCGGGGCGGGCGGCCGGCGGATGCGGCGGCAGAAGCGGGCCGGCGGAGCGGTTCGCGCGGGGGAGAGGGGCTGGGTTACTGGCGGGTCGCGGGTGCGGGTCGGGCGGCGGAGGATCCGACCCGACCCGCTGGGCAGGGTCTGGGCCGGGCGGGTCGGGTTCAGGCGGACCCGACCCGACCCGTTAGGGTGACGGGCCGCGGGTTGGGCCGCAGGCCGGGCTGGGCCGGATGGGCCGGAAAAAAATAGAAAAAATAATAATAATAGAAATAATAATAATAATAATAATTTATTTATTTAATTAATTAATTAAAATAGTTTTTAGGCATTTAAAAATAGGTCCAGGGCCCGATAAATTCCAGAAAAATTACCCTAAGTCCAGTTTTCTATTTTACACCCAAAAATGTTATTTTCATAATATTTTAATATCATTTATTAACAATTAAAAATTATTCAATAATTAAGAACCCTGATTTTAATTACAGAAAATTCTCAGAAAATTCCAGAAAATTGCGAAAAATCCAATTTTAATAATTTGAAAATTCAGGGGGTTTACAGCTAGCCTTGATGCTAAGGCAATAAATCTTTTATTTGTGCTTTAAATGAAATTGTATTTGATCTCATCTCTACTTGCTTGACATCACATGAGATATGGAATCGCCTCGAAATTACTTATGAGAACATGCATGAAAATGAAGCTAGTGATTCTGAAGAAGAAGAAAGTTCTTGCAACTGTGCAAACACAAACATATGACATGAGAGCGAAGCTAGTGACTCAGAGGAAGAAGAAAATCCTCATAACACTACAAACATGTGTCTAATGACATCAACAAATGAGAGAGCAGAAAGCTTAGAAAGAAATATAAGCATTTGGTGCGAAAGTGAAGCTAGCAATTCGGAAAAAAAAAGTTCTCGACATACTACAAGTTTATGCTTAATGGTAAGCGAGGTAATATATAATCCTTTATTTGAAGAGTTTTCTTATGATGAATTATCTGATGCTTTCAATGACTTACTTGATGATTACAAGAAGCTTAGGAATAAGTATAAGCAAGCTAGAAAAGATATTAAGTCTTATCAGCTTGATAATGAAAAGCTTACTTGTTTATTGGATGGAGTTAGAGATAATTCCTTTTCTGATAACTCTGCCGAGATTTTCACACTTGAGTTTAGATTGCACGAGGCACTTGAATGCATTAAGAAAAGTACTCAAGAAAATGCTAATCTTAAGGAGGAATTGGAATCAGAAAAGAAGTATTTTATTGCTTCACAAAGATTGATGCTCTTACTATTAAATATGATGATTTATATGCTAACTCTAAAAAGTTAGAGGCTAGATTGAGAAAACAGGTAATGCAACCTATGACTCTTAACACGTCACGTGACCCATCACAAAGTCACACACGACATATCATTTGTAAAGGAAGCAAGTAAAGCTAAAGCTTCTCACAATCATGCTTTTTATTACAAGTATCCACGCAAGACACAACGCACCACATTACATAGTCATACTCACCATGCTACACCTAACACTAATGTCCATACTACATGTCACTATTGTGGACAGAAATGACACATTTCACAACAGTGTAATATTAAACAGTTTGTTAGTATGAACAAGTTTATGTAGATACCAAAAGCTAACAAATATGGATCCAAATCTTGGATACCAAAGTTTCTGCCTAATGATGTAGGTAGAACGCTGTGTCAGGATTTAGCACCAAGGAGAGTGTTGGTGATTGCAAAGTTACAAAGGTCATCTTCCAAGCAATTATACCAACATAAATATGGCTACTTGAGTCATCTTGGTAACGTGCTAATTGATTCTTTCCAGAATAACGTTGTAGAACGTAAGAACTCTTAGCGAAATGGCTAGAGTAATGTTATACCAATTCAGCCTACCTAAGTATTTCTTGGCAGAAGCTGTCAATACAGCGTGTTATGTTTTGAATAGAGTTTTGATTCGACCTAAATCGAAGAAAACTTTCTATGAATTATGTTTGATAGAACTCCCTCTGTTTCCTACTTTAAGATCTTTGGATGCAAATGTTTCATTCTCAATACCAAAGATAACTTAAACAAATTTGACGAAAAGGACGATGAAGATATTTTTCTAGGTTATGCGGCCAAGAGCAAAGGATACTGAGTTTTCAACAAGAAGTCAATGACGATCGAAGAATCAATCAAAGTCACCTTCAATGAGATGAACAATGAAACTAACAATGACAGTAACAATGAAAATATCGGTACATCAAGCAAAGCACCAACCGAAACAGAACCCAGTACTAGCTACTTGGAGAATCTGCCAAAGATGATGAAATTCATGGCCGATCACCCTAAGAACTTGGTAATATGTGAGATCACAAAAGGTGTAAGTACTCGTTCCTCTAATAGAGATATTGTATCTAATATAGCTTTTGTTTCACAGCTTGAGCCTAAAAATATTGAAGAAACATGTAGTGATAATTACTGGATAGAAGCCATGCAAGAGGAATTAAACCAATTCAAACGAAATCAATTTTGGAACTTGTTCCCAAGCCTAATGATTATCCGGTTATTGGCACCCGTTGAGTATTCCAAAATAAATTAAATGAGAATAGTTTAGTTACACGTAACAATGCTAGACTCGTAGCTCAAGGATACAACCAAGAGGAAGGTATCGACTACGATGAAACTTATGTCCCAGTTGCGCGTTTAGAATCTATTCGCATGCTATGTGCATTTGCATGTTTTCATAATTTTAAATGATTTCAATGGATGTCAAAAGTGCATTTTTAAATGGTTTCATAAAAGAAGTTTTTGTAGCTCAACCACCTGGATTCACGGATTTCAAAAACCCTAATCATGTTTTCAAGTTGAAGAAAGCCTTATATGGACTGAAACAAGCCCCTTGCACTTGGTATTACCGCCTAAGCTCTTTTCTACTTGAAAAAGATTTTTCAAAAGGAAATGTTGACACTACACTATTTTCTAAATCTTTGAATAAAAATTTTCTTTTAGTTCAAATTTATGTTGATGACATTATCTTTGGATTAACTGATGAATCTCTTTGTCGAGAATTTTCTGAGTCTTTGAAGAGTGAGTTTGAGATGAGCATGATGGGAGAGCTGAAGTTCTTTCTCGGACTGCAAATCAAACAAACTCAAAATGAGACGTTCATCAACCAAGCCAAGTATACAAAAGACATCTTAAAGAAGTTCGATCTGGAATCTGCCAAGCCCTTTGGTACTCCAATGGCAACTTTAACAAAGCTTGACATAGATTAACAAGGCAAACCGATCGGCATACGTAAGTATCGAGGTATGATTGGTAGTTTACTTTATTTAACTGTTAGTCGTCCTGATATCATGTTTAGTGTTTGCTTGCGTGCACGATTGCAAGCTAACCCTAAGGAATCACATTTGTGCGCCGTTAAGCGTATCTTCCGATACCTCAAAAGCACTTCTTCTATCTGCTTATGGTATCCCAAAACCACGTCCCTTGACCTAGTCGGTTATTCGGATGCTAATTTTGCTAGATGCAAAGTGGATAAAAAAGTACTAGTGGTACATGTCATTTTCTAGGTAAAGTTTTAGTCTCTTGGTTTAGCAAGAAGCAAAATTATGTCGCATTATCAACTACTGAGGCTGAGTATATCACCGCAAGGCGTTGTTGTGCACAAATTTTGTGAATGGAGCAAACCTTAGAAGACTATGACTTGCAATATTTACATATTCCCATTTACTGTGACAACACTAGCACTATTAATTTGACTAAGAATCCTGTATGTCACTCACGCACTAAGCACATTGAGATTCGACATCATTTTTTTAGAGATCATCAACAAAATAGAGACATTAATTTAGACACGGAAAAACAACTGGTTGATATCTTTACTAAACCTTTAGCAGAAGATAGATTCAACTACTTACGTCGAGAATTAGGAATTTTAGATATCAGTAATATTAATTAATCTTATCTTATTGAATTACTTCTAATATACAAAAATTATTTTGGAGACAAGCTTACAAAGGATCTGTCTGTCACCACAACTACGGCTAAAGCGAAACGGAACTTAAGTGTCCTCCGGTGGACCTCCGCTAGCTGGGACAGTACCCTTACAGCTAATCTGAGACAATCGCGGTATTCAGAAAGTAATTCATAAAATAATTTCAATTATATTTATTTAAATTTAAAATTAATAACTTTTGATGATGAGTAGATATCTAGATGTTATGTTTTAGTCTAGATATTTTTAGTTGATTTTTTATTTTATGTCTATGTATCTTGGAAATGTCTTCTACATTCCAATGATTAGATTTTATTTATGAATTTTCAGTTATAGTACTTTGTGTATGGTGAAACTCTTTCAGTTAGCGGTACTCAAAAGTTTATCTTTAAGTTTCATTCTATTTACATGCATATTAACTTTCCTGTCTCGCTTAGCATTCATATTTAGCTACTGCATTTTTTAAAATGCTCTGTTTCTGTGAAATATATGCAATCTATTTTTTCTTCACTTGTCTGTCTTTTTGTAAGCACATTTTGCGGGGGAGCTTCCTACTCCTAGAAATTTTGCTAAATAACAACGGGGAAGAAAAAAATACATCTGGTGACTACAATTGAAATGGTACAATTGATTTTCAAATCAGTTCGATCAAGATATTATATCGGTCAAGGTTTGTCAATTATCAAAATGGGGGAGATTGTTGGCTCATTGGTCATGGTCGAACCGATTTTGATAATCGATCTAATCTGGACTCGATATAAGCTATTGCGACGCTTTTCAGATGTACTGCGACGACTGCAACATCAACTGTTCAGAGATGCTTTTTGTCGTTGTGTCTGTTTTTATTTTCCTGTATGCAATGTAATTTTTTATTTTATTGAGTCTAGAAATATACTGTACACCGCGTCGTACTGACAATTAGGTTACCCTAAATTGTTTTCAAAATAGCCTATCTTGAAATAGCCTAAAATTCTACGTTTTGGTTGAGCTAAGTTGGACCAAAAACTCAGCCCAGTTTTTGTTCTGACCCTGAATTAAGGGAATAGAACTCGGACCGAGTTCGGCCCGAGTTCGGCCTTAGTGGACGTTTTGTTCAGAAACTTGGTCTGCAGTTTCGGATACAACGACTATTTTCTGATATTTTGCAGACGAGTTCTGGCTGAGTTTTGTCCGAACTCTCCTTTGAGTAATCCTATAAATAGAGAAGAGATTTCGCATTTCTAAACATCAATTCACTTTCAATTTTTTCTTCTCTTCTGTTATACGAGTTCTAAAAAGTCTTTATTTTCACATCCCAAGCCAGTTACAATTCTCTAGTCTCAGTTGCCAGAACGATACGGTCTAGAAGTTCTGAGAGTTGTAATCAGAAGCTTGTTCAGAAGTTCTCTACTTCACACTTGAAGTCATCGAGCTCTTCGGATCAAAGCTCGTGTCTGTAAGAAGTCGGCAAGCCTTCGGATCAAAACTTGTATTCCATTCAAATAGTAGATTCCAACTGGGAACTAGAGTCCTCTCGCCTGGATTAATCCTCACATTGAGGGATACCAGGATACATCGCTGTATTTGCGTTTGCCTTCTCACTCTTTACTTTACTTTGGCTTATATTGTGATAGCTGTGACATACCTGCAACACAATTTCTAAACTGTTATTATAGTTGTGACACATACTTATATCTGTGACACATATATAGCAGTCATGATACTTGTATAACTTGCTAGAAAGTTTTTTAATTGCTAAATTCTGCTGCATACTCTATTCACCCCCTCTCTAGAGTATATTCTATTATATTTCGATCCTACATGAGGAGGGGACAGCAAGGGGAAGGGCGGATCAGGGACCGGAGGCGGGCCAGGGTAGGGACAGAGGCAGGCTGGAGCTGGGGCGGGGGGGGGGGGGGGGTGGTGTTGCAGGGAAAAACAGGGAGCGGAGCAGGGGTGGAGTCGTTGGCGGCTAGGGTTTCTTCGCTTTTTTTTATGTGGATGCCTCTGATACCATGTAGAGAGGGAATAATCAGATGGATTTTATTGATAAGAAGAAAAGAATATATATATATATATATATATATATATATATATATATATATAGGAGAGGCTAACCCCTCTCTCTCTATCATTCTACCAGATGTGGGACTAAAGTCTATTACTAATTCTAATACTTAACATATATCATCTAGATGGGGCTTATGCTCAGTTAGTAGGCCATTCTAATGCATGATCTACACCTTTTATTGAAGTGACCTACACTATAAGTGACTTATAAAGAACCATATAAATGAAAATATTTTGGGGACGCCATTGGATCATCTTTAAGTTATCTAATCTTAACCATTGATTTGAATTGTTCAAAACAATGATAAGATTAGATGACTTAAGCAAGATCCAATGGTTGTGATCATGTGGATGCTTTGGGACGCAAAAAATGCGGGGATCCCGATCCCTCTTCTCTATATAGTACTTGTTATGTGTTTATAGTCACGTATTACTTTATTTCTTCCTCATGTTTGTATATATTTATCAAAACATTATTTATAATCAAATCTTTGCACCATGGTCTTGAAAGCTTGTGCCCATTATCTCATTTGCTTCTAGACATTGAGATTATACTGAAGCAATTGTTTTATCTGAGAGCTTTTTCTTCTTTGGTTTCGCTGTTACCAACATTTTTCCTAAGTGGATTCAATTATACTTATGTTGAACATGCTATTATAATACAATACGATGTAGACACGACAATATAGACATGCTACTGATTTTCGAGTATTGTGATTTATTGAAATTATTCTCTAGAAATAGTCCCACATCTATGTGGCAACCCCAAGTGTGTATTTCAATATAAGATTATTCTTTTATTGACTTGTGCACATGGAAAGTGGAAGCCCATGTGGCTGGAATAGTGGGATGTTTTACTAGAGGGCAAGGTTTAAGACCTCCAAGAAACAATTGTGTTTTTGTCATCCATTTCTTGAAAATTTTCCTTTGGCCTAGGGACTCAGACTTAGACGTGGGAGTGGACGAAGGGCGCAAAGTGACACTTGTCATTATTCGCTCGTTCCCTTGCGAGTTCCCGCGTGGGTGTCGCGAGGGCAGCTTGGGGGCAGCAGGGCGCACGAGGCGCAGCGACTTCATGCAGGGCACATTGGTTCCGCATGGAAGTTGCTCCTGCGGAACTGTGATTCCCGCACGAAACTACAGTTCATGCAGGACTGTTGCTCACGCGAAAATGCGCTTCACACATTATTCGTCTGCTTCGTGGGCTTAAGTATCCATTTAGTGAGCGTTACTGCTGTAAACACACACTTAATGAGGAGTTACTCTCTGGATTTACTGTCAATTATGGGTTGTGGGTTGCTAGGGGATTGGCTCCCCTATATAATCTCAAAGTCTTTCTCTTTTGGAGAGAATACTTAATAGATTATAAGGTACTACGGGAGGAGAGTTGGCTGCAGTTTTTCGAAGCAACAAAGTATTGTCTGTTCGTGCATTCCGAGTGTTGGAGTTATGTCCGTGCAAGGGAGACAAATGAGCGTTCAAGAAGTTTATCTCTTAGAACTTGCTGGTTCCTAGGAGCTTATCGACGGAAAATGTCGAATCTTGCTTTGAGCAACTGTTGTTTTGATCACTCCAGCAAGAATTTCTGTCTCGTTCTTCCTTTTTTGTTTCTTGTTGTAGCAACTGTGTTGATTTTTTCTTCCAAAATGCTTACTTTTCAGCACCTTGTAATCTTGTTTCATTAGTTATAATTTGCCTTTTCTCCGATCTTTGTAACCCGGAACTAGCATCGAGTTCCTTTGCTTCCTAGATCAGACCACTTTTTCTAGACCAGTCATCAACATGAATGTCATTTTGGAGTTTTAGTGAGTCATCAAGCCATGCATGATGATCTTTGTTATAGTTTCTACTCTCTACTTTATTGCCTGATGACTGAGTCGACATGTTTTACGTTCTTTTCTACTATGACTAACGAAATTTATATTTTCCAAAAAGGAAAATAAATTCCTTCTCACAGAATGTTGTTTTTTTTTTCTTTTCCAACAGGATATAATTGACTTCTTTGTGAAGAATTTGTCCAATGATAACCTTGGGAAAATCTGCAACGCTCATGTAGTTCATGCAGACAAGAGCCAGGATGGCGCCATGGCTGAGGATTGTCTTGAACTTGCTGAGCTGGCTGCAACTGCTGTTGACTTCCCAAAGACTGGCAAACAGACCATCATGCCTCGTTGCCTCAAGCCTCAAGCCTATCCTGACTTTATGGCCAAGGATGACTATCAGTCCTACAGGTCAGAGAAGATCTTGGGAAAGCTCTACAGGAAAATTAAAGATGCTTCTGATGAGGATACCTCCGGAATCTTGTCTATTTACGAGGATTTACCCTATGACACGGATCTTGAGATCAAGGAGGTGAATGACTACCTTACCGAAGCATGGAAGACTAAGTGCTCATATGATCAGCAGCTGAATGGGTTGCTTGGGCAATACCGGGTCCACAAGGAGGGGGAGGTTGTGACAGGGCACATTTGCTCCATGCCAAAGTATAGCAGCAGGAAGCAGGGGGAGATCAAGGAACGACTCAAGAATGCATATTATGCACTCCACAAGCAATTCCGTCGTGTTTTTGAGGACATGGGGCCTGACAGTCATCAGCTCACGGATGATCAGAGAAGTATGATGTATGAAAGAAAGGCATCTGCGTGGTACCAAGTGACCTACCATCCCCGGTGGATAGAAAAGACCATAAAACTGAAAGAGCCAGAGGGGGATCAGGTGCCTACTCTGCTTAGCTTTGCTTGGATAGCCACGGATTACTTGGTACGAATCAAGGTTAGATGCCGCAAGAAGGAAAATTCTGGAGCAAGAAAACCAATCGACTCACTTGCGGACTATATTTCTGAGAGGATCTGATGGTGAGATCATACCATCAGATGCAGCAAGACCGCTCTGCCACATTTCGTATCTGGGTAACCAGTGAAGAACTTTATGTACAGAGGTAGGTAGTTATATGACATGCAGTAAGAAAGAAATTGCGTGGTTTTTTTTTTTTTTGGATTGGGAAATCTTCATCATCTTACCTGTTTGCTGGAGACTGCTGAATTTAGATGATGTAATTTTGTCATGCTACAATTAGACCTTATTGCTTTTACAACTAGTTTTCATTCGATTTTATGAAATGTTGTGTTCTTGACTTGTTCTAAGATAATCTGATGTCTAATGCAAGGTGAAATTTGTTCGCAGGCTGAGACCACTAACTTTGACCAACTAAGAAGATATAAAGTAATCAAGACACAAGTGGCAGATATCTTCAACTTTGTTTGGCCTGACCTTGCTCTCCTTGTGGTGTCACTAATATAGTGTATGTTTAGGCAGGTCTCCGACTTTAGGAGGTCATGACTCTTCTGAAATGGTTGTGGTTCTCAGGTTTAGGTATCTTGGTGATGCATCTGACCTTGATTCCATTCTATGCAACTGATAGGAGATCACTGATGTTGTGGAGAAACAGGTTTCACATTTGGAAACAAATGATGCTCCCTACAGCTATCAGTAAAGACTCATTTAACATCAATGTTTACAAGATATCCATATCTAGTTGCTGAAAGCAAATACTTAATGAAAAGGGAATGTTTTATCATGTCAACTTGCACAGTATAAAAAAAAAAAAAAGAGGAAAATAATCTATGCTTATTGGCATGTCTGCTGGAGTAATTTGGGGGTAAATATACTGTTTGAGAGCTGGATGAAGTGCTGTTGGGCACCAACTTTCATTTGTTCCCCAGCTACTTTGATCTGTTTGCACTTGCAGAGTGGTTCCAAATATTTGAAAAATTAAAACATGAAACTCAGAAAACTTACAAGGAAACTTGAGAAAGAAATGAGAGCTAGAACGCAAGTCTTAATTGAATGTGTTTAAATTTAATCCGACTATCATTTGAAGCTCTTATTTCTCATGTGTCATCCTCTCTGTCTAGGGGTGTAACAAGCCGAAGCTTTGAGCAGCAACCATATGCACAGATCTCTAAGTAAAAATAGAGTTCGAGTTTTAGGACGAGACTAAAATTGAGCTCTAGCTCAGCTCTTATTATAGGCAATTTATAAGGGCACTACACAATTTACTCGGGGCTAGCCCATTGAAAAATTAGGAAAAATTACAAGTTTGCCATCATAAAAGTTACTCGGGGCTAGCCCACTGTTATAATCAGGACTGTCAAAATTTTGGCAGTCCTACCACTTGGAAGGACTGTCAAAATTTTGACAGTCCACATAGCTTGTGGGACTGTCAAAATTATGACAGTCCTACCACTTGGAAGGACTGTCAAAATTTTGACAGTCCTACCACTTGGAAGGACTGTCAAAATTTTGACAGTCCTACAAATTGTTAGGACTGTCATAATTTTGACAGTCCCACAAGCTATGTGGACTGTCAAAATTTTGACAGTCCTAATTTTAACCCACTGAAAATTTTATATAAAACTAGGACTGTCAGGATTTTGACAGTCCCACAAACAATGAGGACTGTCAAAATTTTGACAGTCCTCATTTTAATTGTCAGGATTTTTTTTAAGTTTATTTCTATTTAGTTAGTTTTGGATTTTGATTTTTTTTATTTAGTTTAACATCCAAAATAAAATATGTTATCATTGAACAAAATAAAAAAAAAAAAAAAAATCTACCGTACGAGTATTACGTCTGCCGTCGATCAGACTTCAAACGGCCATAACTATTTGTTTTCAAATCGTTTTTCGTCACACAATAGGTCTATTTGTATGTTTTCGACGAGAGTAACACAATTCGTGTAGAGAGAATTTTCATCCGAAGTAAGACGTACGTATTACAGGCAAAAATATAAAATATAAAACTTTAAAGTATCATAACTTTTGACTGGGAGATCGAAACAAGCTCCAGTTTGAGCCAAAATGACCGTATGGAAAAGTACTTTGGGATAAACCGTTTCACCGTTTGACGGATTTTCCAAATTTTTAGAATCGCAAAAAAACGATGTTTTGACCTCCAAATTTTACTTTTTGTAATTTTTTTTTTTTTACAAAATTTTTAATGTACCATTAATAAATTTACTATTTTAAATAACAGAATACTTTAACAAATTTTAGGGATAGAAATTTCAAGGATATTTTGAAATTGGCCCCCCATAACAATTAACAAAAATAAATTAATAGAAAAAAAAATTTTAGGACTGTCAAAATTTTGACAGTCCTAAAATTTAACATATATTTTTAGGACTGTCAAAATTTTGACAGTCCTTACAATTGGTAGGACTGTCAAAAGTTTGACAGTCCTAAAAATATATGTTGAATTTTTAGGACTGTCAAAATTTTGACAGTACTTTCAATTGGTAGGACTGTCAAAATTTTGACAGTCCTAAAAATTTAACATACATTTTTAGGACAGTCCTTAAATTTTTAGGACTGTTGAAATGTCTACAGTCCTATATAAATTTAGGACTGTAGAAAATTCTACAGTCCTTAATATACATAGGACTGTCGATTTTCCTACAGTCCTAAATCTATATAGGACTGTAGGAAAATCTACAGTCCCGCCCGATACTGCTCGACATTTTATGCCCTAAAATCGTGTTCGATTCTCGACATTGTCGACTTTGGGAGCCATCGACAAGGAGGACGAAGTCTCGGAGAGTTGGAGAGCTCCGCCGGCGGGAGGGGGGAGGGCTCCGGTGGGACGGGAAGGGTTTGGGAGAAGGGTTTGGGAAAGTGGGCTAGCTTCAAGTAAAATAATGGGATAGTGTGAGTAAACTTTGCTCAATCCTGGGCTAGCCCCAATCCTGGGCTAGCCCCAAGTAATATGTGCAGTGCCCTTATCAAAAGCCTTATTATATTTGCGGGTTCGAGAAAGTTCAACCTGAAATTGACTATGTTTACGAAGTCATGAGTCAGCGATTTCCCTGTAAATTTGATGTTGTTCTTGTAGGAACTCTCAGCCATGAGTAAAGGAAGCTTGGCGAACATTTTGAACCAGTACTAGCACATCCATCCAGCAGAACCATGCTCGTGCTGCTTTCTTAGCTTTTTTCTTCTGTGTGCAAGCTTCTCTTCTGCTAGTTGTTTTGATTTTTTGTCCTACTACAAGGACATGATGTGTGGACGTTGTGGCTAGTTTTGGATTTGTAAAAAGGGATGTAGCCATCTATGACATATTTTGTACCTCAGTCAAGCAAGTACTTTGTAATCCAATCTTCAAATATTCAAAGAAAGTATTTTGTGTTCCTATCAAATGTGTTCAACTTTGGTTCTCTGTATTTTGAATCATGTGTCTCTATATATGTATATTTTTGTCTAGTTTGTGTTTTCTGTCGTTATTATGTCTGGTGCAAGTACAACTTAGACTTGCACGACATCACGTCCAAGCGAGGATGATCGTCCTTACGGAACCGGGACGTGACAGATGGTATCAACTTTGGTCACCGAAGGTTTGTTATGTGATTTTCAGCTTTGGTCACCGAAGGTTGGTTCTGTGCTTTCGTGCTTAAAATCAATCTCCATAAAGTCTTCAAATTAAACTGCTGCAGAAAATTACCAAACTAATTTGATAGAAATGGCATTCTTGATTTTCTAATTTGCAGGTAGTGCATAATGGATGGATAAAAACCACAGAAAATGTGTTGTTCTTTGGCTAGGGATTCAAGATTGGGCTGATCATATTATAAAATTTGTAGGTAGACTGTATTTTCATTTCCTAGTACTGTACAAAACTAGTTTCTGATTGTCTAACGTTGACTAACAAGGTCAAAGAATTTTGATATGAAGACGGTGTTATGATTGCTGAAATATTTGCTCAGGAATCGAATCTCGTGGAACTGGTATTCTCAGTGTTAGAAAATTTGTCAGTCTTTTTATTGAAAACTTTGTGAATAAAAATAAAAATAGGCTAACGTTACCAGCCTCTGAAAAAGTCGTACACGAAGCACTGTCCTAAGAGTTGATTCGGAATCTGTGTACAGACGTTTCCCCAAGCTCCTAGTGGTAAAACTCCCGTACTACCGGTATCTCGTCGCCGCACACGACTCGGAGAGAATGACCAGGACTTAGCTCTGCCCAGAGCTTGGAGACGAGCGAAACGACGAAGAATGGATAGACTGAATAATATATTGGCAGCAAGTTTCTGGAGAAAACAATATCTGATTTGTTTACAAAGAAACCATTTATATATATAATACTCCATCCAATATGTAACGGTCTGAATTAATTTTCTATTAATTCAGCCGTTACACAGACACATGGAGAATGAACATGGACACAAAATGTATTAACGGTTCAAAATTAAATAGTAACGGAAAAAATTAATTTTTCAACGTTCAGAATATTAAACGAAAAAATGAAGAGGAACAAAAAGAATTTTAGGGTCTCAGCCCGAACCCGAAGAGGAAATCGAATCGGCATTCGGCGCCCGCAGATGTGAACCGAGCCGAGCAGCGGCGGCGGCACGCGTGTGTGGTCCAAGGTGTTCCTCACACAACAACTTTAAGAAAGCAAAGAAGATGAACTAATATATGTACACAAGGAAGAATTGGTCCATCCGATGTGGGACTAAAAAAAAGAAGGAAATTGAGTTTTTGTTCAAACAAAACTAACACTCAGTTCATCTAAAGTTATATGTAGAGTAAATCCTAGTGTCGTTCCATTGGCTTGTGTGTGACCGGGCACGAACTTCATAGTTTATGAAAGCTTTAAGCATTTAGAGTGTTTATACCACCCGGGTTAAGAAGTCAAACCTTTGGATATATTGAGCTGTGATTACTCATTTGCGCTATCATAACTACTCGTCCATTTGAAGACAAAGTATGCTCAAACTATGAGAATATTGCAAAAAGAACTTTTCTATTATGCTGCAAACAATATGTAAGTTTTGAAGTCTGAATTTTGAACAACATGATTTTCTGTTGCAAACTATTGCACTTAAATGAAGAAAAATAGAGTAGACTTTGATCATCTCGACATTGTTCTAAACATATGTCGATTTTCCCAGGATCATTTAGTATGTGGTACTTCCTTGATAAACTCATATATATATATATATATATATATATATATATATATATATATATATATAGAGAGAGAGAGAGAGAGAGAGAGAGAAAGAGAGAGAGAGGGAGGGGGGGGGGAGTCCCACTCTCTCCTTGGCCATTGGATTGACACGGAACCAACGCGAATTCCGCGCAGACCCCCCAATCCGATGGTGCAGCGGGGACGGGACTTTGGAACGGGACTCCGGATCCACACACACGACGTCTAGCCTAACGGTTAAGATCGATGTACCTGGACGGAGTGGTAGTGGGATCGAGACCCTCCGGCGCCATTAATTTTTCTTTGAAAAAATTAAATGGTGGAGTGGTTGTTGGGTGCAGTGCAAGCGCAAGGAGCGGTGCGGCTACGTGAGGCCTGGAGCCTTCGGACGTGGTGCCTTCTGGCGTTGAGCCTTCGGGCTAGGTTAGTGGGTCCTTCGGACCGGGATATAAGCCTTCGGACTTCTTCGATTCGCCCGTAGAGCCCCGTCCCCTGTACCATCGGATCGGAGGGGAGGGAGTGTTGGGGCGCGGTGTCACGCCCCGATCCCGAAAGGGTCATTCGTCCTCGCCGGATCCTTTACGGAACCGATTCGTCCTCGCTGGGGCGTGATGCCGTGCGAGCCTGGGGTTGCGCTCGCACAAGGCAAGAACTTGCAGTTTTAGGAACCCATTTTGAAACACAATTTATAAAACACATTCACAGAGATTTGAACACAAATGCGGAAGAAACATGCTTTTTCATTGATAATTCAGAGTAATTTACATAGAGTTTACATTGATGCGCCTTCTCGGCTATTGAATTGCATTACAAAAGATAACTCAAAATGCAGGGCGCGCTCCGTCAGATAGTCCACGTCGTTTGTACATTACGCCCTTGTATAGATTGAAGTCCATGCCTCCAAAATGAACTGACTCCAGCTATACTTCAAAATAGAGGTGCTCCTAACGCCTCCTCGCTATGCACTAGCGTTGCACCGTCTGATTGCCTGAAATAGTTGCCCACAACGTGGGTCAGTACTCAGCTTGTACTGGTGAGCGGGATGAACCCACTCGACTAAATCGACACTAGCTTTTTAAGGGCGATCATGAATTAAGATAACTTCTATAAGGAAGCAAGTGAAATCAATTCATATCAGTTGCATGTTTTGATAGGAATAAAAATAGCATCGAATCCAACCAGTACATCGATTGTTTACTCAATCGATGCACGCCTTCCCTGCAACGAAACACAAGTATACTTACCATCTGCACAAGACAATAATTAGCATGTGTTCCATTCTTTACGGTCATTGGTGTGATCGACACCTTAGGGACATATTTTCAAGCATTAGCGGCGCGCCCTATCAGCCCGGGTAACAAGCCCTGCTGGAGGTCCCGCTAAGCATCGTGACTAGCACGAATCGAATATTTTCCTCCGGATCGATACGGTTCCAGTGCCCCGAAAAACCGTTTCGAAGAAATGACAAACTGTCACGACCCGCATCCGGAAGTTCGGGCACGAGTACGTGGGTACGTCCAGCCTACGCCGCAGAGTCGGCGGTAGTACGCTGTCTAGGTCAATCCATCTAACTAGTCTAACTCATTCACAATTTAACATAGGCAAGATAATAATGAGAATAGAAACTTAAATTTTGCAACTGAAATGAATGTGACAACAATTCAAATGTTTAATACAGAAATTCAATATTGAAATCGGGGACAAACCCGATTAAATAAGATAAGAAACAGAATAAAAGATAGCTACTACTAGCTACTCAGCAGCAGGGGTCTCCTGGGTGGGTTCTGGCTCCTCATAGGTATCATCTGTACCCTCATAAGGACCATAATAAGTAGGGGCAAGATCCTCATCATCGCCTAAATCAACAGATCCAGTCAGGAAAGGAGCAAAGTACACAGTGCACAACAATGTTAAACTAAATATTTATGACAATTAAATATTGAATATCATGTTAAGGAAACTGCATAAAAGAATGTTAATATTTCAGAGTCAAAACTATAAACAGGAATATGAGAAAACAGAAGTAAGCGAGCAGGAAAAGAAACTACACAGTCAGCAAGAATATAACATGACCAGAGGTTATCTGTATGAAACTTGTGTTTGTTTTTAGAATACTTAGTTGGCATGCAGGGGTTTATAAGGCTAATCCGGCCGTCATAAACGGCTATTATTCACGAATAATCGAGATCCGGCTGATGGACAGTCGTGTACCAACAGCTATTATTCACGACAAGGGGAAGGGTAAACTACATGCCTTTCAGTATTCTTCCACCCGACATGATATCAAGACATGAATTCCAATACTCAAGACATGAAATATAGTATTCTAACACTACGTGTAATCAGCAAGAATACTAGTAGAGCAGAGAATTTAATTATCACAATATAAAGATTAACTTGAAGTGCAGGTACTTGCCTGTTGTTTGGATCTGCTTAATTAGGTTCTTGGGGGAAAGTCCAGAGATGAGTCCAAAAGCTGAAACAGACATTACCATCATGCTCAGAAGATGTCAAATAGCTAGAAACGCCTGTCCTTGGGTCCAATTTGAAGACAAGGGCAAAAACGACAGTTTCGGGTCAAAACGGGGTCCGCCGTTGGGCCCGCTTTGCACCGAAAAACGCGTCCGGATCAAAGGTCTCCAAATTCACCAAACTTAGTGTCAACAGGTCAGGAACGCTGATATGAACCCAACGGAACTTCCAGATTTGGATTCCGATGAGCCGAACACAAAATCGCCCGTCGAGCGGGGCCTGTGGGGCCCACGACACGCGATTTCGTCAACGTTCTCAGAATCGAACCAAACTTGACCCACAGGACCAGCATATTGCTACGAGTTCGATGGCGCAAGTTTCGTCTCGATCCGACGTGTGTGCACGAAATTAGGGTAAATTACAGAAAAGGCGGATACGGGACGATGTCCGCGGATACGCGTTGATTCCGGTGTGCACGCACACCCGAATCAGCTTCCACGAAGACTCACACGTCCGTATCGACGAGGCGCACGTATCTGTGAAGACCGCACGCGACCAAGTCGTCCCGTTTGGCGGGGCGTACTCGGTTCCGGGGTGAAACATGGTCTGATTTTTCCTGTTTTTGGATCGCGGTGTGCGATCACCACAGGACGCGGTGTCCCGAACAGTTTGTCCGGACACCGAGAGGGTCATACAGGCTTCACAACGCAATTTGCGGAATTGAAAACGGAGCTACGAGGCGAAAGTTACGCGTACCTGAAGGGGACCCAAAAACAGGGTCAAAATCGTGTCCGAGTCGTGTCGGACACTGTGTCCCGTGTCCGACACAGGAACAGAGATTAGGGTTAGGGTTTCGAGCTGATGGCGGCACGCGGCGGAGGGAGGCGGCTGGACGGCCGGCGAGGGCGGGGGGTTGTTCGCCGGAGCGAGGCCGACTGACGGCGGGTCGGCGGCGGCTCGGGGCGGCCGGCAGCGGCGGCTGCGGCTGCTGCTGTGCTGTGCTGCTGCTGCGGTCGGCGTCGGGGACGGCGGAGCCGGGCGCCGGAGGGGAGGCGACGGTGGGGCGAGGTCGGCGAGGGAACAGCGGCCGGTCGGCGGAGCTCTGGGAGGCGGCGGCGGCGTCTAGGGTTACGGCGAGGGAGTGGGGGAGACGGCCGGGGTCGGGGGGGGGTTTAAATAGGGCGGCAGGCGGTTGCAGGGGGGGCCGAGGAAGGCGGAGCGGGGCGACGTGGCGCGGGGAGCGCGGCGGGCGGGGCGCGGGACGCGCGGCGCTGCGCGCGGCGGCCGGCGTGGGACGCGGGACGTGGGGGGGGGGACGGGGTCGTGCGGGCGGGTCGGGGATTTGCGGGCGGGTCGGGTTGGCTGACCCGACCCGACCCGATAAGGCGGGGGACCGGGCTGGGCTGTGCTTCGGCCCACTGGGCCGGGCCGGCCCAGAAACGAAAAAAAAATAAAAAATAAATAAATAATAATAATAATTAATAATAAATATAAATAGTTTAAATAATTAATTTAATTAATAAAAATGGTTTTGAGGTATTTAAAAATAGGTCTGAGGCCCAGAAAAATCCAGAAAAATTGCCCTAAATCCAGTTTTTTATTTTACACCCAAAAATGTTATTTTTATGACATTTTAATATTATTTATTGCTAATTAAAAATTATTTATTAATTGAAAAGCTTGATTTTAATTATAGAAAATTCCCAGAAAAATCCAAGATTTAATAATTTAAAAATTTTGGGGGTTTACAACCTACCCAACTTACAAAAATTTTGTCCTCAAAATTTAAGAATAACAAGGCACGAAAAGGAAAGGCCGAGAAATAAAATACACCTCAGGGTTCAAAAAGATAGGGGTATCGCTCTCTAATCTCGTCTTCTCGCTCCCAGGTGGATTCGCCGGGAGAATGGTGCTTCCAAGCTACGCGAACCAGTGAGATAACCTGGTTCCGTAGGACTTTCTCCGAGCGATCCAGTATCTCCACGGGTTGCTCCTGGTAAGTCAGACTTGGGCCTACTTCAAGCTCTGAGTGATCCAAAATGTGGCTGTGGTCTGACACATACTTCCTCAGCTGCGACACGTGGAAGACGTTATGGACTCCTTCCAGAGAGGGTGGCAATGCCAGACGGTATGCCACTTCTCTGATTTTCTCCTGAATGCCAAAAGGTCCAATGAATCTTGGGCTGAGTTTTCCACTCCTTCCGAACCTAATGGTGCCACGTGTCGGGGAAATCTTTAAGAATACCAGCTCTCCAACCTTTAATAAAGTCAAAATGAAGCCTTAGTTCCATAATCAAAAATGTTTAAATTGACTTGAATTTTATAAATTTAATTACCTCAAATTCCAAAGGCCTTCGGTGGCTATTTGCCCAATGTCGTTGCCTGTCTTGAGCCACTCGAAGTCTGTCCCTTATTTGCTTTACCTTCTCAGCTGAATCGATCACTATCTCTGGTCCCAACAGGGCTCTTTCTCCAACGTCGTCCCATGATAGCGGGGTACGACATCTTCGTCCATACAGAGCTTCAAATGGAGTCATCTCGATGCTGGCTTGATAACTGTTATTATAAGAGAACTCCACCAGATGTAGGTAGTCTTCCCAGGATCCTCCAAAATCCAGAACACATGTACGGAGCATATCTTCAAGGGTCTGGATTGTACGTTCCGATTGCCCATCGGTTTGGGGATGATAAGCTGTGCTGAATTTGAGTTGAGTCCCCAAGCTGGCTTGTAAGCTCTTCCAGAAGTGAGAGGTGAATCTTGAATCTCTGTCGGAGACAATACTTACTGGAACCCCATGCAACTTAACAATATGTCTGATATATAGATCTGCCAGCTTCTCTGTAGATAGCCCCACTTTGAAAGGTAGAAAATGTGCCGACTTGGTCAGTCTATCCACTATCACCCAGATTGCATCCTTACCACTAGGTGTTCTTGGAAGACCGGAAACAAAATCCATTATGATATGTTCCCACTTCCACTCCGGAATGGGTAGTGGTTGAAGCAATCCTCCAGGTCGTTGTCTTTCAGCCTTAACCTGTTGGCACACTAAACAGCGGGATACGAACCTGGATACTTCTCTCTTCATGCCATGCCACCAAACGTGCGTCCTCAGGTCTTTGTACATCTTGTTGGCTCCTGGATGTATAGAGTATTGCGATCTGTGCGCCTCTTGTATGATTTCTTCTCTTATGTCTCCTTGAGGTACACATAATCTATCGCCATGCCTCAGTGATCCATCTTCATGAATTCTGAATTCTTCTACTAATCCAGCTTGCACTTGACCTCGAAGGCTTCGCAGGCCTTCGTCTTGAAATTGAGTCTCCTTGATTTTGTCTATTAAGGTAGACTGAATCTGCAAGTTCATCATTTGGCCTTCTTTTCCTGGGATAATTACTTCAATACCTAAACTTTCCAAATCCTCCAGCAGGTGTCTGTCCATAGTCAAGTACATCGCCATAGGGTATCTGCTTAGGGCATCAGCAACTACATTTGCCTTCCCAGGGTGATATTGAAGAGTGATATCAAAGTCTTTCATCAGTTCCAGCCACCTTCTTTGCCTCATGTTTAGCTCTTTCTGAGTGAAGATATATTTTAGACTTTTATGGTCTGTAAATATTTCCACCCTTTCTCCATAAAGATAATGCTTCCAAAGTTTAAGAGCAAAAATGACAGCTGCCAATTCTAAATCATGAGTTGGATAATTCTTTTCATGGGGTCGAAGCTGTCTAGAGGCATAGACTATTACCTTCTTGTTCTGTTCCAGTACACAACCTAGACCTTTTCCAGAAGCATCACTATAAATAGCGAAACCTCCGGTTCCGGAAGGTAAGGTCAGAATAGGGGCAGAAGTCAGTCTTTTCTTCAATTCCTCAAAAGCACGCTGACATTCATCAGTCCAGGTGAACTCTTCATCCTTCCTTGTTAACTTTGTCATGGGTTCAGCAATCCTAGCAAAGTCCTTCACAAACTTCCGATAGTAGCCAGCTAGTCCCAGGAAACTTCTAATCTCAGCTACAGAGTCTGGAGTGGGCCAGGATTCTACTGCAGCTATCTTCTTAGGATCTACTGCTATTCCATCTCCAGTCACAACATGTCCCAAGAATTCTACTTTGTCTAGGAAGAAAGCACATTTGGATAATTTTCCATAAAGTTTTTCCTTCCTCAAAGTCTCCAAGGCTAACCTCAAATGTTCTTCATGTTCTTCGGGGGTCTTGGAGTAGATCAAAATATCATCAATGAAGACTACTACAAATTGGTCTAGGTATGGCTGGAAAACTCTGTTCATTAGGTTCATAAAAACTGCTGGAGCATTCGTCAACCCGAACGGCATTACTAAGAATTCGTAGTGTCCGTTCCGGGTATTGAAAGCAGTTTTAGGGATGTCTTCCTTTCTCACCCTTACTTGGTGGTAACCCGACCTCAAATCAATCTTGGAAAATACCCGAGCTCCACTCAACTGATCAAATAAGTCATCTATCCTGGGCAGGGGATACTTATTCTTAATTGTTAAGGCATTTAAGGCCCTATAGTCAATACACATTCGGGATGTTCCGTCCTTCTTGGGCACAAATATTACTGGAGCTCCCCAAGGTGAGACACTAGACCTAATGAAACCTTTGTCTTCTAGCTCTTTGATTTGTTCATTTAGTTCTATTATCTCATTCTTGTTGATTCTGTAGGGGTTCTGAGATACTGGTGCTGCTCCTGGCACTAAGTCAATGGAGAATTCAACTTCTCGGTCTGGGGGTAAGCCTGGGAGATCCTCAGGGAAGACATCAAGGTATTCAGAGATGATAGGTGGCAATTCTTCTGTTACTAGGGCTTCACAAATTATGTTATTACCCATTTCTCTAGAACCTCTAGCAAATTCAAATTCTGGCTTGCCAGGGGGCCTGAAGATTACACTGCCTCTGTGACAGTCTATGGTGGCATGATGTTGACTTAACCAATCCATACCCAGTATAATGTCAAAACTGGGCACTGGCATTACAAGTAGCCTAGTATATAGTTCTCTTCCACATAATGTAATAGGACAATTGTTACAGGCATCACTAACCGGAATGATTCCTCCACCGGTAATGATCTTATAACAATTCCTAAGGGGTTTAGTGATTAAGTTATGCTTCATAAGGAAGTCTACTGACATGAATGAATGAGAAGCTCCAGAGTCAAATAAAGTAATAGCTGGTATTGAATTTATAAGCACAGAACCTGTGATCACGTCTGCTGTGGCTTCAGCTTCTTCAGAGTCATTGCATAAGCACGGCCTTGCTGCGGTGCACCCCTCTGTTGCTGCTGTTGGTGCTGAGCAAAGCGTTGTTGTTGAGTTGGAAGCGGGGGTCCCCTCTGTTGTGCTGCTGGGGGCCTGGCCTGGACTGGAGCCTTTGGTGCAGCTGGGCGTCCTTGAGCAGCAGGACAGTCCCTCAATTGATGTGCTGGGGAGCCACAATAGAGGCAGGCACCTAGCCTCTTTCTACAGTCTTGCCAAGTGTGGCCTGGTTTTTAGCAATAGTTGCAAGGGGGAGCTCGCTGGTTCTGACCTTGAGCCTGGGGTGCTGGAGCTCGAGGGAGAGGACGCTGAGTTTGCTGCGGGGCCCTCTGCTGTTGTTGTTGAAAAGGGCGTTTGTTGGGTCCCGCATTTTCGGTATCTCTTTCTCGTTTCAGTTTGTGCCCCATATCTCTCTCGACGCCTTGTGCCACGCTCAGGATTTCCTCATAGGTGCGAGCTCGGCTGGTGGTGACAGCAAGGCGGATATCCGGAGATAGCCCCTTCTTGAATCTACGGGCTCTGTCCTCCGGGGTACGAACCATGTACTCCGCAAAGTGACTTAACCAGCTAAATTCAGCAGTATATTCATCAACAGTCATGTTACCTTGTTCCAGTCTCTCGAATTGGCTTTCGAGAGCTTCCCGAGCCACTTTGGGATAAAATTTCTCCTTGAATAGCCTCTTGAAGTCTTCCCATGTGATGTCGGGAGCAGATAGTTGGGGTTCATCTCTGAACCAGATTCGAGCAATGTCGAACAGTTGCAGGCTTGCGGACTCCACTTTGAGGTCATCAGGGACCCGAGCAGTCTTCAGGAGTCTCTCGACATTCTCTATCCACTCATCGGCATAGAGAATACCCTCAGTTCCATAGAATTCCAGAGGCCTAAGGTTCTTGAAGTCTTTGGCACTTCCTGGCCTCTTGAGTGGCGACTCCTGGGACTTAAGAGCTTCTGAGAGGCTGGTCCGCAGAAGTGTCGTCTGTTCTTTCTGGGATTCCACCAATCCCTGGAACACTCCTAGCAGTTGTGCCCCATCTAGGGTAACTGCCGGGACAGATGGAGGCGGCGGGAGTGCAAGAGTCTCGGGCACATTCTGCTCAGCTGGTTCTGATGTGCCTCCTACTGTGTTCCTGGTCTGGACCATTCTGAAAGATTAAGGGATAGGAAGATCAGAATAGAGTACTTGGAAATCAAAGGCGATAGGAAAAAAATTTGAGCAGCAATGATATCAAGAAATGAAATAAGGACGCTATACTGTGAATGAGCTTTTCCTAGAATCCTCAATTTTATTCCATACCCTGTCCTAGGGTATTACCCTATTTTAGGATAGGACCTGCATGGGCCACCATAAAAACGTGTCACGACCCGCATCCTGAAGTTCGGGCACGAGTACGTGGGTACGTCCAGCCTACGCCGCAGAGTCGGCGGTAGTACGCTGTCTAGGTCAATCCATCTAACTAGTCTAACTCATTCACAATTTAACATAGGCAAGATAATAATGAGAATAGAAACTTAAATTTTGCAACTGAAATGAATGTGACAACAATTCAAATGTTTAATACAGAAATTTAATATTGAAATCGGGGACAAACCCGATTAAATAAGATAAGAAACAGAATAAAAGATAGCTACTACTAGCTACTCAGCAGCAGGGGTCTCCTGGGTGGGTTCTGGCTCCTCATAGGTATCATCTGTACCCTCATAAGGACCATAATAAGTAGGGGCAAGATCCTCATCATCGCCTAAATCAACAGATCCAGTCAGGAAAGGAGCAAAGTACACAGTGCACAACAATGTTAAACTAAATATTTATGACAATTAAACATTGAATATCATGTTAAGGAAACTGCATAAAAGAATGTTAATATTTCAGAGTCAAAACTATAAACAGGAATATGAGAAAACAGAAGTAAGCGAGCAGGAAAAGAAACTACACAGTCAGCAAGAATATAACATGACCAGAGGTTATCTGTATGAAACTTGTGTTTGTTTTTAGAATACTTAGTTGGCATGCAGGGGTTTATAAGGCTAATCCGGCCATCATAAACGGCTATTATTCATGAATAATCGAGATCCGGCTGATGGACAGTCGTGTACCAACAGCTATTATTCACGACAAGGGGAAGGGTAAACTACATGCCTTTCAGTATTCTCCCACCCGACATGATATCAAGACATGAATTCCAATAGTCAAGACATGAAATATAGTATTCTAACACTACGTGTAATCAGCAAGAATACTAGTAGAGCAGGGAATTTAATTATCACAATATAAAGATTAACTTGAAGTGCAGGTACTTGCCTGTTGTTTGGATCTGCTTAATTAAGTTCTTGGGGGAAAGTCCAGAGATGAGTCCAAAAGCTGAAACAGACATTACCATCATGCTCAGAAGATGTCAAATAGCTAGAAACGCCTGTCCTTGGGTCCAATTTGAAGACAAGGGCAAAAACGACAGTTTCGGGTCAAAACGAGGTCCGCCGTTGGGCCCGCTTTGCACCGAAAAATGCGTCCGGATCAAAGGTCTCCAAATTCACCAAACTTAGTGTCAACAGGTCAGGAACGCTGATACGAACCCAACGGAACTTCCAGATTTGGATTCCGATGAGCCGAACACAAAATCGCCCGTCGAGCGGGGCCTGTGGGGCCCACGACACGCGATTTCGTCAACGTTCTCAGAATCGAACCAAACTTGACCCACAGGACCAGCGTATCGCTATGAGTCCGATGGCGCAAGTTTCGTCTCGATCCAACGTATGTGCACGAAATTAGGGTAAATTACAGAAAAGGCGGATACGGGACGATGTCCGCGGATACGCGTTGATTCCGGTGTGCACGCACACCCGAATCAGCTTCCACGAAGACTCACACGTCCGTATCGACGAGACGCACGTATCTGTGAAGACCGCACGCGACCAAGTCGTCCCGTTTGGCGGGGCGTACTCGGTTCCGGGGTAAAACAAGGTCTGGTTTTTCCTGTTTTTGGATCGCGGTGTGCGATCACCACAGGACGCGGTGTCCCGAACAGTTTGTCCGGACACCGAGAGGGTCATACATGCTTCACAACGCAATTTGCGGAATTGAAAACGGAGCTACGAGGCGAAAGTTACGCGTACCTGAAGGGGACCCGAAAACAGGGTCGAAATCGTGTCCGAGTCGTGTCGGACACTGTGTCCCGTGTCCGACACAGGAACAGAGATTAGGGTTAGGGTTTCGAGCTGATGGCGGCACGCGGCGGAGGGAGGCGGCTGGACGGCCGGCGAGGGCGGGGGGTTGTTCGCCGGAGCGAGGCCGACTGACGGCGGGTCGGCGGCGGCTCGGGGCGGCCGGCAGCGGCGGCTGCGGCTGCGGCTGCTGCTGTGCTGTGCTGCTGCTGCGGTCGGCGTCGGGGACGGCGGAGCCGGGCGCCGGAGGGGAGGCGACGGTGGGGCGAGGTCGGCGAGGGAACAGCGGCCGGTCGGCGGAGCTCTGGGAGCGGCGGCGGCGTCTAGGGTTACGGCGAGGGAGTGGGGGAGACGGCCGGGGTCGGGGGGGGTTTAAATAGGGCGGCAGGCGGTTGCAGGGGGGGCCGAGGAAGGCGGAGCGGGGCGACGTGGCGCGGGGAGCGCGGCGGGCGGGGCGCGGGACGCGCGGCGCTGCGCGCGGCGGCCGGCGTGGGACGCGGGACGTGGGGGGGGACGGGGTCGTGCGGGCGGGTCGGGGATTTGCGGGCGGGTCGGGTTGGCTGACCCGACCCGACCCGATAAGGCGGGGGACCGGGCTGGGCTGTGCTTCGGCCCACTGGGCCGGGCCGGCCCAGAAACGAAAATAAAAAATAAAATAAAATAAATAATAAATAATAATAATAATTAATAATAAATATAAATAGTTTAAATAATTAATTTAATTAATAAAAATGGTTTTGAGGTATTTAAAAATAGGTCTGAGGCCCAGAAAAATCCAGAAAAATTGCCCTAAGTCCAATTTTTCATTTTACACCCAAAAATGTTATTTTCATGACATTTTAATATTATTTATTGCTAATTAAAAATTATTTATTAATTAAAAAGCTTGATTTTAATTACAGAAAATTCCCAGAAAATTCCAGAAATTTGAGAAAAATCCAAGATTTAATAATTTAAAAATTTTGGGGGTTTACACAAACCTTGTGCACAAGTTGTCCCAGACCATGCAAATGCATGAATAATTCATATCTCATACAATGTATCGAAACAAACAGAAGAAATAAAGCAGCAACATATATATCTCATGCAACACTTCATATTTTCTCAAGCGGTATTCCGATTTTGGTACCCCATGGGTCCAAACTCTATCCGAGGCACCAGGCCGCCACCAACGACCAACTTTCCATTCTTTATACCCGAGTTTAAAATGTGTGCAAGCATATAATAAAAATAGTCTACAATTTCCATGTTCCTTTCTTAGTGGCTGGCATGCCTTGTGGCTAAGGATTTCCTAGGCGTCCAACCGGGCATCATCGAGTGAACGTTTGAAACTTAAAGATATTGGCGTGAAGAAGTAGGAAAAAGGGACCAAACCACTCACTGGTTAAGGAAAAAGAGGCTGAAACAAGGAATCCCGCTAGCGACGATCAAACGTCAGTTACGCGGACCTGAAACAGCACAAGCACCGAGTTAAAAATCTTGCCTATCCTTCCTTGCCGAACTCCCCAAAATCCAAGCTCCAAACGATAAAACCAGCAGCGAAAAACCAAGCAAATCGAAAGTAACACCAAATCAAAATCCCAAAGCGGCAAAAGAAAACCAAGCAACCAAAACACGAAAACTATTTAATAGAGGCCTTTCCATGAGTTGGAAAGGATCATCGCATTTCGTCCGTGGCAAGAAGATGCCGAGATCTAAGTTACGACTCAGACGGACTAGCCACAAGCCCAATTACATAATGCTCGTCCCGGTCGGATCGGGATTTGAGGCACTACACGCGGGGCCCTCACGAGACCCGCGCCAATCCAACTACTAAGGAAGACGGGACTCTCGATCCGAATATATATATATATA
>JAYESA010000009.1:29419834-29454834 GCA_036927795.1 Iris macrosiphon | reverse complement strand
TTAGGCAATGGCGTCGAAGCGGATCTTGAAGGAGCTGAAGGATCTGCAGAAGGATCCGCCGACTTCTTGCAGCGCCGGTATTTTAAGGATCCGAAACTCTTACCTTTCTTTTTCTTTCCTCTATATATACTTATGTGGTTGTGAGAAGTTTCTGTTATTACTGAGGCTAAATCAACGATGGAAAATTGCGTGGTCGATATCAGAGGTTCACACGAAAGTTTTTACTCTGTCCATCCTCGATTTTCTCACTCTGTTTATCCTCAATCTCCACGAAGAACTATATAAAAGGATCCTGTTACAACCTACTGTTACAACAATAACAAAAAAAAAAAAGAACCTCTCGTTGTTCCTTGCAATCGCAGTTGCAGACAGACAGAACAGAGTTACAACTCACAAAAGAGGAGGAAGAAGAAGAGACTTGCTTGTTGGGGTGATAAAATCACCGTTGCTCAAAGCAAGATTCGCCTCCACACGATATGCTTCCAGGAACCAGCAAGTTCACGAAGAACTTCTGGAACGCTTGCTGTCACCTTTGTCTGAACTCACACGAACTCCCTGAACTCCAATGGTGGTGGCAGCAACAACTCTCTTCGTCTCCTAATTTCGAAGTAAGTTCTCAAAGAGGCACCAAGAGAGAATTTATAGAGAGGGTGAAAACCCTAGCTGCCAAACAGTTACGGAAAGATAGGAACAAATTAATTACGAATTCTTAAAAGATAGGCACGAATTAATTTCAAATCCCACAAAAAATGGATCTGAATAACAGACCATATTTTTTCATAATCGTTCAAATATATCCGCAACAGCAACAACGCATGCGGCATGCGACAACGCAAGCCGCAGCGCATGCGGTAGCCCATACGGTTTACCCATGCGACCGTCCATGCAACCACGCATGCGACCGCCCATGCGCCCCGTCCATGCTTCCGCGCATGAAGCTCGAGCATGAGTGCGCATCAAATGCGCACAAGCGCCTGCGCCGATGCTGACGTGCTAAGTGCGCCAACAAAGCGTCACTTTGCACCCTTGAGACCGAGTCCGAGTCGCTAAGTCCCTATGGAACTTAGCTCTTATGAAAATAATTTTAAGAGAATGACAAAAAGCATAAATGCTTTCATTGAGTAGTTAATCATTTTTCTCCTAGGAAAATATTTTCACATAGCACCCATGTGTCCCACCACATCCCATGTGCACACCTTAACTCATACAAAGTATTATATTGAGATACCCAGTTGGTGGTGTACCAATGTGGGGCTATTTTTACTAGTCCAAAGGAAACAACACCAACAATCCCCCACATATCTCTATATATATGAGTTGAGCGTTCCCCACAGTGACTGTCCATCATGCATTAGGATAGATGTCGCTTCGACTTGAATCTTTCCGTATGGGTCAAACAACAATATGATACAAGAATGGACTAAGCCTTGAATTTTGCACCATAGCTGTAATTCTTCCCACTCACACAATGACATTAGCTGTGCTTCCGGTTGCACATTAAAAGTCCTGTGTATGCCTGATTTCGGTGTATGTATTTTGGGCATCTACAAGTTTTTCCTCAAGAGACGGCCTATATATCTTTTCATACACTCTAGGTGAGTTCTTTTAAAGAGTCCTTGGTATGAAGCCTCGAGCTTCCTTGCGGTGCTACTCCGCTATGACATAACCCAGAGCCGAGGCTAAATTTCAGCATGGTGTCATTCCACTGTAGCATGAGGTCCCAGCCTCTTTGTAGTGCCAATCTACCCAGCGTGAAGCCTTGCGCTTCCTTGCGGTGTTACGTCGCTGTGACATGGCTCGCGTAGCCGAGGATTTATATCTTTTACCTCTGTGGTGTCACACCACTGTAACATGAGGACGCCGACCTCTTTGTAGTGCTTCATACTCTTCATTCTACAGCATTGGGCTATCTGTCTATGTGCGGTGCTACGCCGCTGTGACATGGCTCGTGAAGCCGAGGTATTATCCTTACCGAGGAACCTCTTGGTGGTGTCACCCACTGTAGCATGGAGACCTTACGCTCCTTTGTAGTGCCGCGCTACCGTGCTTCCTGTTAAGCACACAAGACATTCAAAATGCCTGAGAACCTATTAAGGCGTCTAAGCTATCTTCCCACATGACTTGTTCTACATAAAAGAATTAGTAGACAATAGTGGTTCTGGGTCCGTAACCCCTCAATGTCTCAAAGGACTACCCACTGTTCCTGATATTCTCCAAGTCAATGATCCTTCTTTGAACTAAAAGCTAGATGCCTAGTAGATTTTTCTTTGAACTAATAGTATAAAATTTTATGGTAGAATTATAGAGACACAATATCAGAACGTCTTCAAGCCCATTTTAATGGTCGTGTCCTCGACCAGCTGACACTTGAGACCCTTGGTGAACGGGTCTGCCAGGTTCTCCTAACTCCGAACATCAATTACGACAATGACTTGTCTTTATCAGATCATTTACTGTCCTGTGCCTCAACCGCACAGTCCTCTTCTTACCATTGAAGAGGTCATTTGATGCCACCGCTGCAGTCGCCTGGTTATCGCAATATATCGGCACCGCCGGAATCTGCGCACCAACCAATGGAAGATCATACATGAGCTCCCGAAGCCACTCTGCTTCATCCGCTGCAGTAGCCAGTGCATAAAACTCAGATTCCATCGAGGAAAGAGAGCATAGTCTGCTTCTTCGACTTCCACGATATAGCAGCTCTACCCATGGAAAAAACGTATTCTCCTGTGGACCTTTCGCTCTCTACTTCTGAACACCAGCTTGCATCATTGAAGCCTTCTACCACTGTCGGATAACCGTTGTAGTGCAGTGCATACTTCTGAGTCCTCTTGAGATATCTCATCACTCTTTCACAGCTTTCCAGTGTTCTATTCCTGGATTGCTCGTGAACCGACTCAGCATCCTCACGGCGAAAGCTGTCAGGCCTAGTTGCAGTTGTTGCATATATCAGACTTTCGATGACGCTTGAGTACTCCAGCTGCCTGACACTTTCCCTTGGATTTGGCTTTAGCTTTTTGTTACACCTGTACGGAGTATTGATCTCTGAAAGATCCTGCTATCCATAGCGTGCGAGCATCTTCTCGATATAATGAGACTGTGACAACGCCACTCCACTGTCTGTCCGGATAATTTTTATCCCCGTGATAACATTAGCTTTCCCTAAGTCCTTCATACTGAACTTAGATGGGAGGAACTTCTTTGTCTCAGTGACACGTGCTAGATCCGTACCCAGGATTAGTATGTCGTCTACGTATAGACAAACGATGACTCCTCTTCCGCCAGCGAACTTAGTGTAAAAGAACTTGTCCGTTTTACTGATCCTGTAGCCGTTAGATCTTATGATTTTATCAAACTTCTCGTGCCACATCTTGGGAGCTTGCTTCAGACCGTATAATGATTTCACCAACTTGCAGGCTTTGTCTTCAATCCCTTTGATGACAAATCCTTCTGGTTGTTGCATGTAAATCTCTTCGGTCAATTTTCCATTTAGGAATGGTGTCTTAACATCTATCTGATGAATGACTAGCTTGTGAATTGCACTTAGAGCAATCAACATTCTGATGATCGTCATCCGTGCTACTGGAGCATGTGTCGAAGTAGTCGATCCCCTGTTTATGAGAAAACCCTTTAGCAACCAGTCTTGCCTTAAACTTGTCAACAGTTCCATCGGCCTTCATCTTCTTCTTGAAGATCCACTTGCATCCGATCGGTTTTGCTTCTTCAGGTAGATCGACCAACACCCAAGTGTTGTTGAGGTTATTGAATCATACTCATCATTGATAGCCTCCTTCCAAAAGATAGCATCTCTGGTCTTCATCGCCTCATCATAGGTAAGCGAATCTGCTTTCACATGATAGGTGACGAAATCATCTTCGAAGTCATTGTGTCTCCTTACTCGCTTAGACACCGGCTCTGCGAGTTCTGGTTCGAATGTTATCTCTGTAATGACAACTTCTTCTTGGACTACATTTTTATTGGAAGTGTTTCTCCTATGTACTTACACTATTCTTCGGAATGTCCGCGATAACAATATTCTTGTGCCTTGCAAACTATCTTTAAAGAATTCTGCATCGCGAGATTCGATGATATGATTTGACTCAATATCAAGAAATCTCCGAGCATCACTCTTTTCAGCATTTTCCAAGAAGATGGTCTTTGTAGTCCTCGTACTCAGCTTCTAAATCTTCAAGTCCGGAAGCTTCACATACGCCAGGCACCCCACACTCGAATGAAATTCAAGTTGGGTCTGACTTTGAACTCGAGTTCATGAGGAGTGACTTCGGAAGTTGCGTACGGCACTCTGTTCAGAATGAACGTAGCCGTAAGCGCAGCTTCTTCCCAGAAGCAGTTTGGAAGACCCGCAGTTAACAACATTGAGTTCATCATCTCTGTCAACGTCATGTTCTTTCTTTCAGCTACACCATTGGATTGAGGAGAATACGGTGCAGTTGTCTCATTGACAATTCCATGTTCTTTGCAGAATGATGCGAATTCAATAGACCTATACACTTCGTTTCGATCACTTCTGAGTCTCTTGAGTTGTTGCCATGTTTGACGTTCAGTCTCAGTCCCGAACTCCTTGAACTTCTCGAACGCTTCATCTTTTGACTTGAGTAGATAGACGAACACATACTTCGAGTAGTCGTCGATGAATGTAATAAAATACTTTATCCTGGCCTTTGTGGAGAACTGTTTGAAGTCACAGATATCTGAGTGCACCAACTCCATAAGATATGTGCTTCGGTTAACCCGTTTGAATGATTTTTTTGTGATTTTTGTCTGCGCATAGACCTCACACTTCTCCACCTCCTTACCCTCACATTTGGAGATAAGTTCTAGACTAGACATCTTGTTTATCCTTTTACAATGAACATGTCCTAGTCTATTAACTCAAGAGAATAACCAGAAGAATAGACTGCATTAATGTTGTTTGCAGGAGTTACAAGCTGAAGTTTGAACATCCCTTCGGTACAAAATGCTTTTCTGAAGTATGTTCCTTTATACGACATCACCATCTGTCCAGCATTGATGTCCATCCTCAAGCCTGCGTTGCAGAGCAGACTTCTCGAGACCAGATTCTTGGCTATTACCGGTACGTGCTTTACATCCTGAAGCGTCAGTGACTTCCCCGAAGTCAGATTCAGTACCACCGTTCCGATCCCAAGTACTTCAGCTTGTGCCTGGTTTGCCACCATGATCTTCTCAGTTGTAGGCTTGTAGGTGGTAAACAACTCCTTTGAGCAAACATGGCAGGATGCGCCAGTGTCCACCTACCAGTCAGTGTCAACACCAGTTGTTACAACCTGCGCAATCATAGTAACCTTGTTAGGCTTACCTTACTCTGTTTGTTTGGGTTTAGATCTGCAGTCTCTCCGGTAGTGGTCCTTCTTGCCACAGTTGAAGCAAGTCACTTCTGACTTGGGCTTTGGCTTCGACTTGAATGATGCCGACTTCACCTTGAGATGATTGAAGTCTTTCTTCTTGTATTGAGAAGCCTTTTGCTTCCTTTTGGAGTCGTCCGCATGCACCAAGTTGGCTTTTGCCAACTGCTTGGACAACGTGTCCACTTTGTTTCGAGCCATCAACTCATATTTAACATGGATGCTGTGCAGTAGTTGATCAAGGCTTATTTGCATCTTCTTCATGTGCATGTCCGAGATAAAATTGCTCCATCCAGGCGGAAGCTTGGCCACAATACCCCCCACGACAAAGGCGTCGTTTAAGGGCATGCCATCATCCTTAAAGTTTTTGACGTAACTTGAGAAACTCCTAGACTTGAGGCAACATAGTCTTGTCGTCTTCAAATCGCATGTTCCAGATCTTTTCAGTCACATGAATCTTATTGCGGTTCTCATCCGCCTTGTAATGCTCGTCTAGAGACTCCCATACGACCTTAGCAAGGTCCATCTTGCTGTATAACTCCGCCAGCGTATCCTCCATAGAGTTCAGAATCAGCAGCTTGCAAAGGTTGTTGTCTCTTCTCCACTTGTTCTGCTTAGCAGTTGCAGTATCAATTGTCCGAACAGTAGCATCATCACCGTCTGGAACAACCGGCTCTGGTTCTGTCAGAACGTAGTCCACCTCTGCGAGTTAAAGATTAAGACATACCTTCCTCTTCCAAGCATTGTAATGATCCCCGTCAAACTTCTCAAGTTTGTTGAAACTTGTATCGAGAAGTTTTGTTGTTCTCCATCTTTCTCGGATCTTGCTTTGAGATTGTTATTGCCGAGGCTAAATCAACGATGAAAAATCTCGTGGTCGAGATAAGAGGTTCACACAAAAGTTTTTACTCTGACTATCCTCGATCTCCACGAAGAACTATATAGAAGGATCCTGTTACAACCTGCAGTTACAATAATAACCAGAAAATGAGGCTCTCGTTCTTCCTTGTAATCGCAGTTGCAGACAGACAGAACATAGTTACAACTCACAGAAGAGAGGAGGAAGAAGAGACTTGCTTGCTAGGGTGATAAAGATCACCGTTGTTCAAAGCAAAATTCGTCCCCACACGATCTGCTTCCAGGAACCAGCAAGTTCACGAAGAACTTCTGTAACGCTCGCTGTCACCTCTGTCTGGACTCACACGAACTCCCTGGACTCCAATGGTGGCGGCAGCAAAAATTTTCTTTGTCTCCTAATTTCGAAGTAAGTTCTCAAAGAGGCATCAAAAGAGTATCTATAGAGGGTAAAAATTCTAGCCGCCCAACGGTTACGGAAAGATAGGAACAAATTAATTACGAATCCCTAAAAGATAGGCACAAATTAATTTCAAATCCCACAAAAAACGGATCTGAATAACAGACCATATCTTTCCATAATCGTTCAAATATATCCGTAGCAGCAGCAGCGCATGCGGTAGAGCATGCGGCTTGCCCATGCGACAGAGCATTAAATGCGCACAAGCGTCTGCGCTGACGTACTAAGTGCAAAGTGCTCCAACAAAGCGCCACTTTGCGCCCTTGAGCCCAAGTCGCTAAGCCCCTATGGGGCTTAACTTCTATGAAAATAATTCCAAGAGAATGACAAAAAGCATAAATGCTTTCATTGAGAAGTTAATCATTTTTCCTCCTAGGAAGACACTCCCACATGACACGCATGTGCCCCACCCCACCCCATGTGCACACCTCAACTCATACAAAGTATTATATTGAGATACCCACTTGGTGGTGTAGCCAATGTGAGACTATTTTTACTAGTCCAAAGGAAACAACACCAACAGTTTCGTTTTAGAATTGTTATATATCATAGATCTGTATCAATCTCACGATTGTCAGATTTCTGCCCAATTTCTATTTCTTTTAATTACTAGGATTTAAGAATTTAGCTGGAATTTTGGGGGATATTTTATTATAGTTAGTCATTATATGTTACGCTTGCAAAAAATATGGATTGTGTTGTACAACATTATACTTTCGCAAAATCCAGACACGGCGGCGCAGTTATGACACCTCTTCTGGTTTGTCCTAGTGTATTTTGCCAAGTATGTGTCCCAGGAGCAGTTGTGACAGAGGTTATATATTCCTAATGGCAAAATATGTGAATAAGGAGATGATGTTAATTGTAACTGGGCTATGTGATCCTCAATCCTGTGGGGATTCAAACTATGACGGTACTGAAATACAAGCTATGCTGGAAATTAGTGTCTCAATGGACATTAGAGGTAGGGTTGGAGAAAAAATTATGAGATTTATGTTTTGGTAGGCTTTATGCTTCACTATAAAACTATAGATTTATGTCATGGATGCTGATTTCTATTGATGGTAGTAGGCAGAGCGTATGTTAGGCATGTTAACGTCCCTCCCTTCTCCTACACCGAAACTCCATAGTTGCGTCTTGCATGTTGAATATTTATATTATTCTGATGCGCTCCTGTAGGTCGAATGTGCATTTTATGGCTATGATATCATGCTGGGGAGATTTGAACATGGATGGATCTGATACCATGTTAAAGATCCTGTCAATATCTGCACCAAAATTACACAATTGAGGTGAGCGGAAATTCCACAATTGAGTTGAGGGGTGCGGATTAAGGGTTAAATATTTATATCATTCCAACAAGGAATATTGAAATATTTTAGTAGGACACAAAAGAAGTATATGAAATATGGCTTGAGCCTAAAGTCAAAAGAGACGGGAGTGCATGTATATGGACACGAGATACATATGAGTGATGCTTTTCGTTGTTTAATAATTTTATCATTATGGAGAGGTTACGAAGGATGTTATACATAAAATCAATTGGCTAGTTGAAATGGAGGAGTAATTGCATGATAATGTTGAAGTGGAAGGAAATTTCTATAAGACAACTATGAGACCAATTATGCTATACGGATCCGAGTGTTGGGACAATTAAGAAAAATATTCAAAAAATTAGAGTAGCTGAAATGAGAATGCGAAAATGGATGAGTGACAATACTTTAAAGATAGGATTACAAATGAGTGTGTTTGTCACTTTCTGGAAAGTTGGCGGTAGTACTATTTGAGGACAAGATGAGAGAAAATTATTCTTTAGTGGTTTGGACATTTGCAAGGCATTAGCGATAATATAATATTAGTAGCTTGGACTAGGTATAGGCCTATATGATGGATTGAAGTTGTAAAGAAGTATATGATTTTGGTTACTATTGTAGAGCACATGACCGTTAGTAGAGCTAAATTGTGGTCCTTATGAGAGCTGAATGGAAGAAAATGATTCAAGCACTCTTAGCCGACTAGAGTAGGCCTAAACGAGCGTGAATTGAAGCTTTAAAGAAGAATATAATTTTTGTTAGTATGACCTTTGGCCCTTAAGAGAGTTGAATGGAAGAAAATTATTCAAACATCCGACCCCACATTTTTCAAGATAAGGCTCTTTTGTTGACACCTAACCACCTACTTCAATCCTTTTATGTGAGACATAACTATTCTGGAATAACCAAAGCTGCCATTCTCTCATGACAATGTGAAGTGTGGCAAGTGCTTGTGGTTAAGATTTGAAGTAGCAAGCAGGATGCTTTCTGGATAGTGGTGGCTAGTGAGAAATTCAATCCTTTCAATAAATGCTCCTAATATATGTGAATGACCTTGTGGACCTTTCCCTAAGGTCCTAACTGATTGCAATGGTAAAAGTTCTGCCATTGACTACACTTAATAACATTCAAGGTGAGACTTGTATTTAATATTTCTCTGATGTTAAGTATTGATGGTATACTTGAAATCCTTAGTAAAATACTATGATTATGGTTAATGAGGATGCCATCTACCATATTCATATTACACGAATGTTGTGTACTTATATATGCTAGATATTGTTAAGCATCCCACAAAGAGAAATGGATTAGGTGAAAAAAGTAGTTTCATATTGGAGGGGATCAGGATGACCATCAATTGTAGAATATTTTAATCCTTTCAGGGTTCTATTGCTCTCACATGCCATATCTCTTTCTTGCCTATGGTGTTTTACTAATAAGTTTGCATAAATTGGTGTTTTACAGGTCCTGTCGCTGAAGACATGTTCCATTGGCAAGCAACAATAATGGGTCCTCCTGACAGTCCTTATGCAGGAGGTGTCTTTCTAGTTACCATTCACTTCCCCCCGGATTATCCATTTAAGCCACCTAAGGTAAATGATAAAATATTATCATTAATCATAGCTTTTGCCTTTGCCAGGATTGCTGGATAACCTTTACCTTATTGTTTTAATAGAAACTTAGTATTTTGTTGAACTTTTATCTACCCAATGATTTGTCTATGATATTAAATTGATGCCAGATAAAGATCCTTTTATTCATTCCAATGACTATTATAAGTTGAAATTTGTTATTGGTAATATGCCTCCAAGATGGTGGAGCTATGGACGATTCTAATCATATATTAGAGAGTTTCAGATGATTGTTATTGTTTTAATTTCTATTCTTATGGTGTCAAATACCAAATAAGGCTAGATGGTTTTTTCCAGTTCTTTGATGTTATATCCCTTGTTAGCAATTCGGCAAACGGAAAAAAATTGGGGCGGCAAAAGTACGAGTATAAATCGGCACAGTACAAGTAAAATACGTTAAAAAATTTGGCAAATATTCGTCAAACGTGAAACATTCAGATTTGATTTAATTCGTATTTAGTACGTTTTATATGAACAAATTCGGCACTAAAAATTTGACATGTATTTGTTTTTTAATCACTAATAAATAAGCAACCACTCATTAAACACAAATTCATAAGTCCATATTTTTACCCATCTCACAAAATGATTATTGATGCAAGCAACAAGACTGTTGAATTTCTTTCTTGGTTAATTAAATAGGTTTATGTGAGGTTTTTTTTTTGTATAGATATTTTTTTGTGAATTGTGTCAGGCTGGTTAAAAGTAGCAAGGCTGCAAGTGTTACTGAAACACTGTTGGATTTCTTTCTTGGTTAATTAAATATGTTGCATTGCTAGCTACAATTTTTGAGCCAAATTTTTTAATTATTCGTATGGAAAAATTCGTACGGAACGCGTTTAAAACGTCACACCCTTAAAATTCGCATATTAATTCAAATATTTCAAAATTACGTAAGTATTAAACGTTTCTGAAAGATATGCAAAAAATTGCATATTATACGCGTATTATTCGGATGATTGCTAACAAGGGTTATATCCAATGCCAAGTAATTTCAATGACTTAATTTGGGATGTTGATATTTCTCTCTATTGGTGGGACTAGGGATAATAATGATAATATATAATTTGTGTTGTTGATGTTTCTCCCTCATGATGTGACTAGGGATAATAATGATAATATATTCAAGATAGTTTCAAATTATTATTCTTATAATCTGTTATTTTGGTATCTGCGCCAAATAGTATGTAGAAGGCTTGATGGTTTTTCCTCTGTTTTGATTCTATGTTCTAGGGTGTGCTAGTACGTGATATATTTAACTTCGCAAGTTATGCAGAAGTAAGCAACCATTTGGCCTTTCTTAGTGTAGTTGGCATTGGCATTTGTTGCTTAGAGGGATATTCTTTGGAATTAAGCAACTATCTAAACATGTTTCAGGCTTTCAGCAGAACAATTGCCACTAGCACCTTATGATGCTATAATGTTCTTGGGTTCTGCCTTGTGATATACTTAACTTTGCAAGTTTAGTATTCATTAAACAATTGTTTTGCTGTTCTTAGTGTAATTGGCCTTACATGGGGGAATATTCACTGGCAATGAGTAATCAACTATATGAATGTGTCAGCAAAACATCTGCCCGTAGTTTACAAATATTTGCTAAAAAAATCGAAGAAAGCAATATAACACGATGCTGAAATACAGAAGAAAGGAAATAGATTTAGCAATTGTTGATAATTCTCAGATTATGTGATTGCTCAAGTATCAAAATAACATTTACTCAGCCCTTCAGAAAAGTACTCGTGTTCATAAAGTTTATTACGTGAATAACAAGATTATCCCAATCTTATGAAATATCAGCAAGCATCTGAGAGGCAAGGAGAAAGATACAGTACTTGATGACGAGAATTAGAAGTTTGATTGAAATCTACAAGTAATAGATATTTTCTGCCTGAACAGTGTGAATGACTCTACAAGCAATAGATAGTTTTATTGAGATCCACCAGTAAAAGCTCAATTTTAGGAGTTTGTGGTTGCCACAAAGTTCAATTTAGAAATTCCAATGCAAGTGCACAACACATGACCAACAGTCTTCATTCCGTTTTTTTTTTTTTGGACGTCCACATGAATCCTTCTTCTATTAAGCTCTGCTAAAGGCATTCCCTCTGTAACATTGATGGGAAGGGTAAAACAAACGAGATGAGGACTATGAGAGCCCATGTCAATTATTGACAAGCTACTGATTTTACACATAATTTATCTCCTACATTGTGTCAAGACAAATCTTTGTATTAAATTTTGTTTTGTACATAATTAAATTGTTGATGCAAATAGTTCAAAGAACAAGGTTTACTCTTGCAGATTTTAGAACACAACTACATCTGAAGGATGTCGTGTTTTTCCTCTCCTCTCTCCAAATGTGGTAGACTGGAGATAACTGTGTATGCAAGTAGGTTGGATTGTTTTATAGGACAGAAGAGAATAATGATAAATTTCACAAGAGGTATCAGATCTAAAATTTAGTTCTTGATTGAATATAAAAAATATGAAGAGAAATAGTGGCAGACTTTAGGTCTCTATGTCAGGATGACATATGGCATTAACTACAAAATATCTAATAGTTTATTTAAGTCCTACTGAAATGGATCTTCAAGTATAAAGTTTAGCAACTTATCAATCTCTCTATGGTTGGTTCAAAGTGAGATTGTGAACTTATATAAAGAAATTTTTATAGTAAAATAAAACCCTATAAAAATTCCATCTATGTATGTGCTAGGTGTGCAATTGTCAAAATAGTGCTGGCATAGCCTTGTCGACTTGCTCTGCATAATATGATGCAGATAAACTGGAAATGTTTATGAATTTTCAACATCCAAGCCTTCTCCCGTTAGAATAGGGTCGGCTATGGAGCATAAGAAAGCTTCATACAAGATTTGACAAGTTTTATGACGAATGTCGACTTGACGTCAACCCAGTTGCTAAGTTCCTAGCCTAGGTATGAGAGCATGAGAGGGCCATGCCATAAAACCTAGGTGGTCAGTTGCCATGTAGGTAGACCTACCTTTCGGATTGCACTTTAAGATCATGCAATCAAGAAGCAACCTCAAAGTTCCTCTAGGGTATAAAGAAGTCTAGACGAAGAAGTGACGAAGAAGTAAGATGATACAATTTTCTATAGAACTGCCTTCATCTCTATGTCACATCACACTCAAAGAGTGAATGAATATCAAAATTGGATGTGCTATTTTCTAAACCCTTAGGTTTTGCAGGTAGCATTCAGGACAAAAGTCTTTCACCCGAACATTAACAGCAATGGGAGCATTTGCCTTGATATCTTGAAGGAGCAGTGGAGCCCTGCATTAACCATTTCCAAGGTTTACTCTTTTCCCTGTTCTGATAGAAAGTTAATTCAGTCAATTCAAATATTGCTAATTTGTTGATGTGGAGAGGTCAACAAGTGTAATTGTTGTGTTTATAATGTTTCTGAACTAAAAAATGGAGACAAACTATCTCCATTGCCCATTTAACGATTAGGTCTGTTATTTTGACTCGAAACCCGGTTCTATCCGAACCATTTGCTGGCTCAACTTTGGGCCGCCAGGGTCTGATCTCCGGTAGTAGTCCCAGTCTTCAAAACGAGTAGGGTATGGGTCCACATAAGTAATACCCAACCTGGTATTGGTCCCGATACAAAAGAAATATAAAGTATACGAATTACAAGATTTTAGTTTTTTTTATAAATTGTGAAATACCCTAACACCGACCTTAATTTTATGGTGAATTGATATAGATGCGGTCTCTATGTGGAGGACCCAAACACTAACCAAAGCCTATATTGGTAGGAATCTGATCCCAAGTTTTGAACCTGTAGTGAGTCTGTGCCTGAGATTAGCACATTAGGGTCGACTCAACTAGTTAGCAACCCTATTCAGGACTAATTTCATCTTATTCAATGTTTACTAGGTAAGTGACACTTAAATCCACCATAATTGGTACTGTTACCAGTTTGGGTCTCATTGGTAGGTTAGTTCTGGTTTGGAGTGGGCTAGGTTGGTCTAATTTGTCTATACCCCAAATTGTTCAGGAGATTGTTCACAGATATAAACATATAGATTGTTCACAGATATAAACATATACTGAGGGAAGCAGATGTGCACTTGTTAAAGACCAGCGGAACTATTTGTTACTTCTCTTTTATAACCTATTATAGTCCAAAATTTCTCTGTTTTGTTAAAAAAAATGGGAAGGGTTTTTCTATGTCCACTTCCAGGTGCTGCTCTCCATATGTTCCCTGTTAACGGATCCGAACCCCGATGATCCGTTGGTTCCGGAGATTGCTCACATGCACAAGACTGATAGGAACAAGTATGAGACTACAGCAAGGAGCTGGACCCAGAAGTATGCAATGGGCTAGGAATGCAGAAGGCTGGAGATTTGTTCTGTGGCTACTTCCTTTATCATGTTTATTATGTTCTAAACCGTGTCTTACATATATGCAAGATTGAAGTGATCATGTCTACAACTCGCGGAAGTAAAGCCTTTCTTTACCTGTTCTGTAGAAAAAGTATGGAGAAATACATTTGTTGTTTTCCATTGAATGGATGGATATTTAATTTGTTTGTTCAGCTCTCATCTTTATCTTGCTCTTAAACTCAGAAGAAAAGCATTCGTATTTGTTTAGGGCTTTGTTGATGTTGTTAATGTCCTTGGAAAACCTACCTATAGATCATTTTGCATCTCAATTGGATCTTTGGATATCAACTTGAATCTGTTCTCCTCCACGAACAGTGTCATACAGATTTGCTTTCCATAACAGTGGACTTTGAGGTCTCGTTTGGTTCGCAGGAAGGGAAGGAAAAAGAAAATCATTTTCTTGTTATTTTTTTTTCTTTGGAAAATTGTTATTCCTATCAATTTTTCTTTACGAAAATTACTAGAAAAGATATGGGAAAAGTGAATCCTTGAATGGTTTCTAGGAATCATTTTTCTTTTCTCTCTTTCCTTCGGTTTTTTTTTTTCAAACTATGATTTCGTAAACCAAACCAAACGTGGCCAATCCTACATCTCCAGCTTGCTTAAATTCTCAATAGCATGTTTACTCTTGGGCGTTTTTTAATTTTGTTCTCCAGTGTGTGTGACGCATTTTAGAATCGTTTAATTGCCCTTTGTAAGTGGAGAAAATACTTGTTATACTTATATTTGCTTTATAGAATATGTTTGACGGCAAATAAGATTTGCTGACGATGCCAAAATAAACCACGTTTTTTTATTACAAAATTTGACTCCAAAAATATTGAACGACAGACTAATTACAGAGTACATGTTGACTACTCTTTTAAGCACAGGCTATGCTAGGACTACAATCAAATGCCTACAATCCTCTTACAACCGTCACATGATGGCCGTACATTAGATGAGGGAGGAGAAATGTGATCCGGTGGCTGTCCGGATGGTCGCTACGTGACCGGAATGTCACGTGACGATCGTTTATTGGAGAAGCGGTGGGACCGGAAGTGGCCCACATAGTAGGGGATGAGTGGGTTATAAGAAAGTTGTAAACATTTGGTAGTAAACTTAGCATTATTGGTGCTTAAAGGGCTATGCTAGGATTATAATCAAATGTCTACAATTTTCTTACAACCGTCACGTGGCGATCACGTGACTAGAAAAATAACAGGAATTAAATCAGTAGTATAGTCCTGGCCTGATAAGCCGATAGCTTGCAAAATGGTCCCTCCAAAAAAATTGCTATAGAGAAATTAGTCCTAATCATACCACTTCAATTTATGTAATGTATCCATCCAATGACAGAGCGACAAGTGTTTATCTTATCCTCGGCTCTCAGTTACCTGGTCTATTATCTTTTAATATTGAAATTTAGATCTACTTTTTGTCTATTGAAGCTACTTTTTTTTTGGTTTTTTTAATTCCAAAAGTTTTCTCTTCCCCAATTTTTCCACCCTTATCTTTTAATATTTACTTAAAATAGTTTCTCAAAAAATATTTTCGAAATTTTTTGTCCGAATCTAATTTAGTCTGTAGTTTAAAATTTGGTCAATTTTAGTTCAGGATATGATTTAATTATTTGATTTAAAATCTAATAACTTCATTGGTAAAAAATTTTGTAAGGAACAAATTTCTTAAGATTAGTTTTTGATAAACTAAAATACAAGACAATAAACTTCAACGAAAAGACCGATTTACAAAAAAAAAAAATATAGGCGAAAAGAACCAACAATATACATGTTAGTAATACTTAAACATGAAAAATATTTCAAATTAATGTAGATTAAAATTTTAAATTTTAAATATTTATTTTTTGAGATAATTTCAACTAGAGAATATACAGGTTAATAATACATAAACATGAAAAATACTTCAAATTAATGTAGATTAAAATTTAAAATATTTATTTTTTAAGGTAATTTTAACTAGAGTCCGCATTCAATTTATTCAGTTCCAACCGAACCAAATTACCGAAAATCGAATAAACCAAATTTACCAAATCAAAAATCGAAATCGAACCAAAATCAGTAAAAATTCAACCTAAATAATCGGTTCAATTTTCGGTTTATTCGATTTATGTGGACCATTTTTGTTAATGGACCACAATCCAAAATTAGGCTTCTGTGCTCAAAAAAAAAAAAAATGTTATTTTAAGGTCACATAATAACATTAAACAACAAAATTCTTCACTTCATCTTTAGTCAAAAGGCTAAGAGAGAATTTATTTGCGATTGTACTGCTAGCCTAGAGTCCCTTTTATAACCTCCTTAAGCCAATTTTTTGTTGTTGCAAACGATGTGGGACTAAAGAGCTTCTACAATAATACCATTGGGCCAATGGTGATCATTCGGACTAAACGATGTGGTGCTAAATGGCATTGGTTGAACACACTAATGGAGGTGATGTGTTCTCCTTCTCTTTGGTTGTAACGTGTATATATATAGCTATGATGGTTAGTCAAACAAGGGTTTTGTTCTTTGTCTACTTTCGAATTGAACGGTGAACACATTGACTGAACAACAAATATATGAGAATATTTACAAATCTTTGATTGCACACATATTTCTAACACTAAAAGCTTTGTTTATATATATATATACGTCTTATTCGTTTATTAATTTTGGATCGAAACCAAATTCCAAAACCCAAACCGAAATCGAACCAAATTCAAACCGAATCGAATCTCTTATTCGATCCGGTTCGATTCGGTTCAGTTTTCTATCAAAAACCGAATAATGCTCACCTCTAATTTCAACTAGCTTTTAAAAGATAATAGGGAAAAGAGAGGGAATTAATTTTTTTTCTTTTGAAAAATAAAGAAAAGGAAAAAAAATAGGAAAAATAGCAGAAAAACAGGAAAACTAAAATTGGAACTAAAAAAGAAAAAGAAAAAAAAAGTATACATTTAGAATTGGAAATATTTATCTTTTAAAAAAGAGTTTATTCTTTATAGTTAATACACTTGTCATTGTATTATTGGTTGAATATAGCATATAAGAGAAATAATTGGTCTATATTGAATAATTTAATCAAATAATTTAATCAACAGTAGGTGGGTGTATGGATATATCACACGATGATATACATGTAGTTTAAACTTTTTCATGTTATCAAACTCGTACTCTATATCTGAACCTAAAACTTGACAAATGTCACCTCCTTTGTTTAATTATGTTTTGTTCGAGAATAAAAGAAAACTTTGTTACTTAAAACGTAGAAGATGAATCAAGTAATTCACAACAGCATATGCAGGGGGATACGACTGGTCTAACTCTCATCGAGCTCCTCCTTTCGAATCACCCGTTTTTTTTTTCTTTTTTCTTTTTTGTTTCTTTCGGAAAGTATCCGATGTGGTCCCACTATTGGTTCCGTGACCCTCCTGCATTCTCGGACCCACCACCGAAAAAAATTTCTCCCTTCTCCAATCGGACGTCAACACGTGACTGGAGGCCAATTATACGGACCATGTAGCATCACTCTTTTTCTTTTCTGCGTGTCCACTTTCTACACTCCTCAACCCTTCTTGTTCGTGACCTTGTATGCAAGTACTTAGCTGACTACTCCCACCCATTTACATGTTCACTCACATGACGAGGCAAAATTGAATTGTTTTTGAGTTTGGACCGATATCCTTAAGGTTTTAAATGGGCCTTAACTATGTTAACAGCTGTACTCGGGCCAAATCCGAAAATGGGTGCAAGCAAATTATACATTTTGTAAAAAATTAAATTGATTACGTGATATTTTATGTCAAAAAAAAAAAAAAAAAAAATCCTTTTGTCATAACCTAAATGTGTAGGAGAGAAAGATCACACATTCAATGAAAGGTGGATCCATTACATATCGAAATATAGGATTACATGGATACTCTTTATTATTCTCCAATCACCCTTATATAACCCATCCATGTCTGCAGCAGCTAATCTCATCGATCATACTCCAATTAATTTCACATGAACAAGGCATGATGCAGCACATACATAAACAGACCGGTGGCGATGGTGGCGGCGGCGGCCATCGGAGCGACGTTGCGGATCGAGGTGGCGGAGGATGCTTGCGCTGGCATGACGGGAGCGGGGGCGGGCGCGGGGAGGGAAGCGCCCTCGGGGAGGACGTTGATGCTGACCTTCATGCCGGCCTCGCAGTGGAGGCCGACGCCGCAGTAGAAGTAGCGGGTGCCGGGCTCGGTCAGGTTGACGAGGACGGGGCCGTGGGGGAACATGTCGACCACATTGTCCCGGCCGCAGTTGGGGAAGTCCTCCTTGGACACCTCCACCAGGGTGTACATACCTGACCTGTAAGGGAACACTGCATGCACGTACACACAAATATTTAACACTATAAATCTTTTTATCATGTAACAAAAATAAAAATTGTTATTTGTTTCGTGAACATTAATTAACGTGCAATAATTAAGATTTAATTACAGTATTGATATCGGATCCTTCCTATAAGTACCGGAATTAGCGAAATTAGCGGTATCGGAGGCATGGCAAAAAATAATTAATAATAAATTGTTCAAATTTTAAAAAATATATTTTATGCATTAATTAGTCATGCTTCGAAGTATTTTGTGTGTAAGATTTCTTACTAGTTTTAAAATTGAATGGAACAGTAGTCACCATTGTCAATTGATTTACCTACGTTAAATAAGCTTTTTTTTTTACATATGCTTTACATCCTTACTGATTGGTCTTTTTCGTTCAATATTTTTTTTGCCGAATTGACTAAAAAATGACTTCAGTGTCGGTATCGATCAGTATTGGTAACAACCAGTATCATATTGGGACATACCAATTGTATTGATATCGGTCGGATCGATATCGACCGATAGTGTAAACTATGAAAATAATCGAGTGGTAATTAAACGTTACAAATTATCTACGACTACACTCAAATATATATATATATATATATATATATATATATATATATTAAATTTACTTACTTTGCACGTAAAATAATTTTTTTTTCTGATATTAATATAAAAATTATTTAAATATATTTAAATTAAGATTTATTATATATATATATATATATATATATATATATATTTATATATATATATATATATATTCAAATCAAATTTAAACTATTTTAATATAATTTAAATTTTTGTTAGATTTTTCAATAATATCAATAAATTTTATAAATCTAATTTTTCAATAAATATATATATATAACAAATCTTAGTTTACAAATATTTAAACTAATTTTAATAATATTAAAAAAAAAAATTTTACGGTAACATACGTGCATTTACTAGTGTATATATACAGAGAGCGGTAGCAATTGAAGATATTGAACACATATATACGTACCAACCCTATCCCCGACGAAGAAGGTCTTCCCGTTAGACCAGTCCTGATAGAAGGTGGTGCTAGAGGGGTACGCCCACCCGAAGCTGCTCCCGACAACGTGAGTCCTGGCGTGGGACCCACGCAAGGCGCAGGAGGCGACGACCGCAACGAGGAGCAGCACGACGTGGGAAGGTCGGGCCATGATCGATTTATTGATATACAGCTAGCTAGCTAGATCTTCACCCTCCTCACCCTGCTGCAGGGGTTTCCACTCCTAAAATTTCTTCTAGGTTTGATGAGGGGGTGAAGAAATGTATTCCAGAGGAGAGATTTAGATGGGTTGGTTTGATCTCATCTCCTCTCTCCTGGTGTTGAATTTATATGCAACATTGTGGCCACAGGTGTCTTTCTATTATTCAGGGCTTCAAACGCATATGATCACACATGCACAAGTCCAATTTTAGCTAGGCAGTAATTGTAGGGGATATGAGCTCCTTCTTTTTCTTCTGTCCACCACCTTTAAATTGTATTGGTAAAGGTCTCCTTGCATTAAAATGTCTACATGTTATTTATAGTCAACTTCTATATACCTTCTAGCTCTTAATAACTTACTATAGTTCTATGTATGTATCTTCTTGAAAGACAATTTGTACTCGTAAACTTGAATCATGATACTAATTTATAGCTGTTTTTCATTTGTCAATTATCACTTTTGTGCTTGACAGTGGACCTTTTCTTGTACGATCTAATCTAGTTACATACACTTATATATGTCATTTCCTTTCATTATTATTGCAAATTTACACATTTTGGTTCACAATTGGCAAAAAGATAAAAATGTGTTAGATCATTTATTCTTCTCTTGCAAGTTTTTCATGTATAGAGCACTTCTCATCCATGGATGACGGTAGAGAATTTTCTCGAGATGGATATTGTTGGTTTTGTTTTGTTCTCTTGCAAAAGTTCAAATCCTCTTCCTTTCTTTAGTCCCACATCGGATGCACCAAAGCCTTCCTATGTACATATATTAGTTTCTCTCCTTTGCTCTATTAAGTTGTTGTGTGGGGAACCCCTTGGGCCACACGCGCGCGCCGCCGCCGCCGCCCGGTTCGGCGCGCGTAACGGGTGCGGGTACGCGCCCACATCTGCGAGCGCCGAATGCCGATCCGATTTCCTCTTCGGGTTCGGACTGGGACCCTAAAAATCTTTTTGCTCCTCTTCTTTCTTTCATTTAATTTTTTCTTAACGTTGGAATTTATTCTGAACGTTACAAATGTTTTGGACCGTTATTTTTGTGTGTGTGTCCAGGTTCATTCGTTTAATTCTCTTGTAACGGCTGAATTAATCGTAAATTAATTCTGACCGTTACACAACTGCATTATATATTCGGTTGTGTTCTTTGCTAATGGCATCAGAAAAAATTCTTTACGAAACCTCTGTCAAAATTCCTTTCTGTGCGATCTTCATCTCCAAGCTCTGGGCAGAGCTAAGTCCTAGTCATTCTCTCCAAGTCGTGTGCGGCAACGAGATACCGGTAGTGCGGGGGTTTTACCACTGGGAGCTTCGGGAACGTCTGCACACAGATCCCGAATAAATTCTTAGGGCAGTGCTTCGTGCACGACTTCCCCAGAGGCCGGTAACATTATTTAAATTTTATTTTTTGTATTCTTAAATTTTACAGTAAGCAAAGGACAATAATTCTAACATTTTAAGAGTTTATTCGGCTGTGATAATTTAAATAGTTACTAAGAAAATACTTACTGCTACTTTACTGTTGTTAGAATTAAATCGTTACTATTCTTTTGAAAGCACTTGTTGTTGATTTGTTTTCAAAGCAATTGCTTTTGAATTGAAATAGTTGAAAATACTTGCTGTTGTTCTGTTTTACAAGTTGGCAACTGTTGTTTTTTAAGAATTGGCTACTGTTGCTTTTTAAGTTGCTTTTTAAATAGTCACTGTTGTTTTGAAAACACTTGCTTTTGAAAGCACTTGCTTATAAATAGTCACTGTTGCTTTTTAAGAATTGAAATAGTTGGAAAAAAAAAAAAGGAAAAAAAAATTTGGCTACTGTTGTTTTTTTAAGAATTGGCTACTGTTGCTACTGTTGCTTTTTAAGAGTTCAAGTTAATAGTTGATTTAGTAGCAAATACAAGTTAACTGCTACATTTTAATCACAACTTAGTATTTTGAAAGCAAATACAACTTTGTCAATTGCAAATACATTTTAATAGTTGATTTCGTAGCAAATACAACTTTGTCAATTGCAATTTTGATCACTAAACTTCTTTCAGTTGTAACATACAATTTGATTCATTTTAATCACTTAGTATTTTTGAAAGCAATCTAGGACAAAAAGAAAATAGTTTAGTAAAAGGAAATTGCAAATAAAATCTTGAATCTAAAGTTTCAAAGTAGAGACAAACTCGGGCACAAGCCGAAAGGGTCCTTCTGTCAACCGGGTGTAAACAACCCTAAGCGACACGGTACTTAAGAGTCTTCGGACCACCGCTAGCTGGGAACCGGCCCCTACAGCTAACCTGATTTGATCAACACTTGGAAAACTAAAGATTTTAAGATTGAATTAGCAAATACCACCTAAACTATTATCTTAGACATTGTTATTAAATAAATTTATATTTTCAGACCGCAATCATGACTGGAAAGGAGGAATCCTCTACTGCAAAACCTGCTAAGTTTGATGGTTCATATTTCAAGAGATGGCAAAGCCAAATGAAAATTTTGGCTCACAACCTTAGGACTCATTTCTGCCATTGATGGGTCCACACCCGTCACAAATGATTCTGATGATACCGAGTCTGACATAGGAGTGTCCACCTCCTCGAAACCAAAAACCCCTAAAGAGACAGACTTCCACTGTTTTCATAGAATTCTAAGCGCATTATCTGAATCCTTGTATGATATATTTTTTGAATACAAGAGCGCTAAAGAACTGTGGAAAGCCTTGGAAGATGGAAAGATGAATACGGCTGTGATGATGCCGGAATAGAAAGGTTTAATTCTTCAACCTTTAATAGGTATTTCATGGTAGATAACAAACCAATGAATGACCAGCTCCATGAATTCCAAGAATACCTTAGACATATTCAAGCCAAAGGGACATCTTTCTCCAATGAACATAAAATAGCATGCCTAATAGACAAGCTACCTCCCTCCTAGTCTGATATGGCTAAGGATCTTATCCATACACAAGGAGATCTTACCTACAATCAAGTCCTAAAGAAAATTAGAACCGAAGAATAAATTAGATTGAGGTCTAAGCCTAAGACTGAATCTAAAGTTAAGGTAAACCTTGTAGAAGGCCAAGGAAAACCCAAGTCTAATTTTCCTTATAAACCCAAAAAGAATTTCTTCAAGAAGAAGAAAAACTTTCAGACTAACCACCAAAACCATCATCACCAAAACCAAAAACCTAGAAACTTCAGTCAGACTCAGGATCAGAAGAAGTTTTGTTTTGTGTGTGGTAAAACAAACCATATGGCCATCAACTGCTATCATAGGAAGAAGGAAGCTGTCCAGACCTCCTACAAAGGAAAGGGCTCAGTTAGACCAGAAGCGAACATGCTTCACAAAGGTTCTTCGAGTTCCTTCAGGTCTGTAAGCTTTCAACCCCTTATTAACCTCTCTTACCATTCTGATGATTGGTGGTTGAATTCTGGAGCTAATGTTCACGTTTCGTTTGATCGCTCCTGTTTTTCAAACTATCAGGAATCAAGTGGAGGAGGTGTGACCCTAGGAGATGGCTCAACGGCACAAATTATTGGAAGAGGAAAAGTTAACCTGAAGATGACATCAGAAAAAATCTTAACTCTTCATGATGTTCTTCATGTGCCGTCTGTCAGGAGAAACCTAGTTAGTGGATCCCTTCTTGTAGCCTCATGATACAAAATTGTAATGGAGGCTAATAAAGTTGTTTTTTCTAAGCATGACTCTTTTATAGGAAAAGGCTTTGTAAAAGACGGTCTTTTTATTTTAAGTACAATGAATAAAATGTCTGATTGTTCTCTCATTGTCTCTAATATAGAATCTTCAAATGTTTGGCATGGCAGACTAGGTCATGTGAACCTAGGCTCTATTAAAAGGATGATGACCTTAGATCTTATTCCCAAGACTCCAATAGATGACAAACATAAATGTGAGATTTGTGTTCAAGCCAAACACACTAGATTACCTTTCAAATCTGTAGAAAGAAATTCTGACCTTCTAGAACTTATCCATAGTGATGTATGTGACTCAAATAGGATTTTAACCAGAGGCGGTAGAAAATACTTTGTTACATTTATATATGATTATTCAAAGTATTGTTACATCTACCTTCTCAAAACCAAAGATGAAGTTCTAGATAGATTTAAGGTCTACAAATCTGAAGCTGAGAATCAATTAGAAAGGAAGATTAAGATCCTTAGATCTAATCGTGGTGGAGAATATACCTCAAACGAAATGACTAACTTCTGTGAAGAACATGGAATAATTTATGAGGTAACAGCTCCTTATTCACCTCAGTCTAATGGAGTTGCTGAACGCAAGAACCGCACTCTGTTAGATATGGTGAATGCCATGCTTCTCAGCTCTGGTGCTCCTGATAACTTGTGGGGAGAAGCCCTTTTAACTGCCTGTTACATTCTTAATAGAATTCCTAGTAAGACAAAAGATAAGACTCCCTATGAGCTGTGGAAAGGTAAAGCACCTAGGATTAATTACCTTAGAGTTTGGGGATGCCTTGCTAAAGTCGGAATTCCCGAACCTAAAAAGAGGAAGATTGGTCCCAAGACTGTAGACGCTGTTTTCATAGGATATGCCTTAGACAGCTATGCCAATAGATTTCTAGTGACTCACTCAGAAGTAAATAAAATCTCTAACAATACCATTATAGAAGCAAGAGATGCAGTTTACTTTGAAAACATATTTCCTTTTAAGGATAGAAGTTCTATCTCTTCCTCCATACCCTCTACTAGTTCTCAAGTCCAAATACCTAGCTCTCAATCTGAACAAGACTTAGAACCAAGACGGAGTAAAAGGAATAGGATTGAGAAAAATTTAGGAGAAGGATTCTTCACCTTTTTGATAGAGGGTGATCCCTCAACATATGAAGAAGCAATGTCGTCTCCTGATGCTCCCTTCTGGAAAGAAGCCATTAACAGTGAATACAACTCCATCATGCAGAATAACACTTGGTTTCTAACAGATCTACCTTTAGGCAATAAACTAATAGGTTGCAAGTGGATTTTCAAGAAGAAACTCAGAGCCGATGGTACTATAGAGAAATACAAAGCTAGATTAGTTGCTAAGGGGTTTACCCAGAAGAAAGGGTTAGATTATTTTGATACCTACTCTCCTGTAGCTAGGATCACATCCATTAGAACTCTCTTGGCCTTAACATCTATTTATGATATGCTAATCCATCAAATAGATGTAAAGACAGCATTTTTGAATGGAGATCTAGAGGAAGAACTTTATATGGACCAACATGAAGGTTTCATTGCTAAAGGTTAAGAAAAAAAAGTTTGCAGACTAGTAAAATCCCTCTATGGCTTGAAACAAGCTCCCAAACAATGGCACAATAAATTTGACAAAGTAATTTGTGAATATGGTTTCTTGTCAAATGAGTATGACAAATGTATATACTCTAAAGGTACATGTAAAAGTTGTGTCATTTTATGCTTGTATGTAGATGACATCCTTATCCTAGGTTCATCACTGGAATTGATAAATATTACAAAGAACTATTTATCTAGCCAGTTTGATATGAAAGACCTAGGAGAAGCAAACTTAATTTTAGGAATGCAAGTGACCAAAGGCAAAGAGGGTTATACTCTATCTCTAGCACATTCAATTAAAAAAATACTAAAAAGGTTTGAGTTATTTGATAAGAAACCTGTCCTTACTCCTTATGACAGCAGTATTGTACTGAAAAAGAATGAAGGACCACCTTTGGAACAACATAAATATTCACAGATGATAGGCTCCCTTATGTACATAACAAACAGGACAAGACCTGATATTGTATTTGCTATTGGGAGACTAAGCAGATATACCAGTAAACCAAATCAGTCACATTGGACTGCCTTGGATAGGGTATTTAGATATCTCAAGGGCACCCTAGATTACAAACTTTATTTTACTAGGCACCCTGATATCATAGAAGGTTATTCAGATGCAAACTGGGTAACCGACTCACATGATATAAAATCTACTACTGGATATGTTTTTACTCTAGGAGGAGCTGCAATCTCCCGGAGCTCTTGCAAGCAAACTATCATAGCTAGGAGTACAATGGACTCCGAAATGATAGCCTTAGATACAACTTGCACAGAAGCTGAATGGCTTAAAAATCTTATTATGCATATACCTGTTTCTCTTAGTCCTGTTCCTGCAATTTCTATAAATTGTGATAATAAATCTGTTATTGAACTACTAAAGCATGATTCTGTGAATGCTAAGATGAACAGGCACCTGCAGCTGCGCTTCAAGTCAATAAAAAGCCTATTAGGCAAATATGTGGTTCTTGACTATATAAAGTCAGAAAAGAACCTTGCAGATCACTTGACGAAGGGTCTGTCTGGGACTTTGATCCTAGAATCATCGAGGGGGATGGGGTTAAGCCCATAAATTAGTCACCAGCAGTGGCAACCCAACCGAGTCTGACTGGAGATCCTAAGAAGTCGGTTCAATGGATAGAAACAAGCTGAACTTAGGTGACTTTATGGAACACTGATTCGAGATTAAAGTCTCATTAAAATAAAGCCCAAGCGGCTGTACATGTGTACAATGACTCTCCATCCCTATGGTGACAGTGTTCCTGTGTGATATGGTTAGGATGAGTTTAAACTCTTAATAGGTCCAAGCTGTAATGCTGGGTTGATTCATATCACCAACCATTAAGGACTTATCTATATGAGAGGTCGTGAAGGCCACGACTATGGGACAGGGCGATCCCAGACAACTCTCATGAATGTGAAAAGTGCGTATGGCCATTTAAAAGCGCCACCCGATAGACCAAGGACCTCTAGCGTACTATGTGTGCTATTTTTCTAAATCTGGTTCAAGAAGTCTGATTCAAGGCATAGTCCATCAAGCATTTCTTCAGATTAAGGCAATAGTCACTACGTGAGATTCAAGGCTGTAGTCCATCTCATCTATGTATAGTATTTTACTGCCCAGATGCTCTCTCTCTATTTACTTCACTCTTATCTCTGTTTCGGAACTTGACCTTTTGGGGGGGGATTGTTGGTTTTGTTTTTTTCTCTTGCAAAAGTTCAATTCCTCTTCCTTTCTTTAGTCCCACATCGGATGCACCAAAGCCTTCCTATGTACATATATTAGTTTCTCTCCTTTGCTCTATTAAGTTGTTGTGTGGGGAACCCCTTGGGCCACACGCGCGCGCCGCTGCCGCCGCCCGGTTCGGCGCGCGTAACGGGTGCGGGTACGCGCCCACATCTGCGGGCGCCGAATGCCGATCCGATTTCCTCTTCGGGTTCGGGCTGGGACCCTAAAAATCTTTTTGCTCCTCTTCTTTCTTTCATTTAATTTTTTCTTAACGTTGGAATTTATTCTGAACGTTACAAATGTTTTGGACCGTTATTTTTGTGTGTGTGTCCAGGTTCATTCGTTTAATTCTCTTGTAACGGCTGAATTAATCATAAATTAATTCTGACCGTTACACAACTGCATTATATATTCGGTTGTGTTCTTTGCTAATGGCATCAGAAAAAATTCTTTACGAAACCTCTGTCAAAATTCTTTTCTGTGCGATCTTCATCTCCAAGCTCTGGGCAGAGCTAAGTCCTAGTCATTCTCTCCAAGTCGTGTGCGGCAACGAGATACCGGTAGTGCGGGGGTTTTACCACTAGGAGCTTCGGGAACGTCTGCACACAGATCCCGAATAAACTCTTAGGACAGTGCTTCGTGCACGACTTCCCCAGAGGCCGGTAACATTGTTTAAATTTTATTTTTTGTATTCTTAAATTTTACAGTAAGCAAAGGACAATAATTCTAACAGATATTGACACCAGGAACGAAGCAATAGGCTCTTGCATGTACTTCTTCACGTGCTTGCTTTTTATCCTCTTCTTCCATGAAATGAACTAAGTTATAACTTGTTTCTTGAGCATTCGATTGGTGTGAGCTTTAATTCTTCATTAAACACAATGTCTCCATTGGACTCTTGCATGATTTCTTCTTCTTCATTCTATTTTTTTTTAAATGATGTGATCAATTCATCTTCAAAAGTGAGATAATCGCCAATTAACTTATCAAGATCCATACAGATGTTTATATTTGCACACATATTGTTGTTTTCTTGATGTCAATGTACCCTGTGTTCTTTATAGTTTTTTTCTTCTTCTTTGTGTGAGAATAATATATTGCATTTTTATGCATTGGTTCTTGATCAACATAGCGAGATTTCTCCTCAACATTGATAAATGTATTTCTACAATCCGATGTATCACTTCTAAAAATTGCGGGATTAGCGACGTTAATATACAAAGTCGCAGGTAGTCGCTAATAGCGACATTTGGCGTCGTTCAACGACATATTTTACTAAAATGGAAAACAATGTCGTTGAAGCGCCGCTAAACGTCGCTAATATTTTAATTATAGCGACGTTTTATATTCAAGTCGCAGTATATTAATATATTAGCGACGTTTATTTTAGACGTCGCTAAATTATTTTATTTAGGGTTCATGATTTTATTTTCCCCCATTCTCTCGAACTCTTACCAAAAATTTCAAAACCCCCCCTCTCCGTCTTAGCCCCCCCTCCCCCCCCCCCGGGGCGTCCTCCTCCCTCATGCAAAGTGCCCCCCCTCGCGCGTCTCCTCCCCTCCGGCACGGCTCCTCCCCTAGCGCGGTTGCTCCCCTCCGACGACCTCGGACTTCTCCTCCTCCTCTAGGTAAACCCTAACCCTAACCCTATATCTATCTCTCTCTCACAAATACGGATACGCCATTTGATAGAGGACACGACACAGACATAGATATGACACAGGATACGATACAGACACATACAATGATACTACATGTCACTAACACGACACAAGAATGAGAATCATAAGAGTATTATGGTAGTTTTGGTTGTGATATTTGGTATCAAGAAGTTGTGTATCAATTGGCATGTGAGGATGTTGATGTTGTGTATGCTAGTGTTAGTGTGTAGAGTTTGTGTGTGTTCTGTTGGTGCTAGAGTGTTGTGTGTGTGAGAGAGAGTCTATTGTGTTTAAGAGTGTGCACTTAGTTGTGTGTTCATGGGTGTGTATGAGGGATTTTGAGAAAGGATCACACAACAGTTGTACATGTTGTATGATGGAAGTAGTAGGTATTTTCCCAGCAGAGGAAGCAAATGTGTTGTTGCACTCTGCAGCTGCAAGTGGCAATATCCTGCAGATTTTAAGAGCTTGCAGCTGTGCTGGTGCTTGGTTCCAGAGCTACAAAGGGTGCTGCAACTGTGTCCTATTTTGGGGTTTTATTGCAGGCCTGTAGTGCAGTGACTTGGAGGGTGGAGAGCTCGGTTTGTATTCATGCTGTAAGGGGGTGAGCTAAGGTTTGTGTTGTGATCAGTTGAACAACTGCATTGCTGCAGGAGCCTTGGCAACAACATCTTTAGTGCGCTACAGGAGGATGTTGCAATAGAGTGTGCAACAACAATATGAAGTACATGTACTGCACTGGATGATACTGCAGATTTCAGGGTTGCCAGCATTTCAAGTGCAGTAGAACAGTGGCAGCAAGCAATGCACACAATAAGTGTGTATATGTGTGTAGCATGGTGAGTGAGATATATACGTATCTTGTGATACATGGATAGGGTAGTTTATGTATAGTGAGTTATGGGTGAGGTTTGTGTAGGTGAGTGCTAGTGTATTGAGTGTGTTGTAGGTGTGTGTGTCCAAGTGTGGGTATTATAAATATGGATACCTAGACAATGAACACATGATGACACTTATTTAATATGGTTTAAAATTAGAATTGTCCACATGTATACTAGTTTTCGGATAGTCATGAATTATAAAACGGATACTCATGAACCATGATATGGATACTCACGCATCACAACTCGAATACTCATGCATCAATAGGAGTTGTTAATTATTTTGATGAACATGTGTATCCATCTTTGAATCCATTTGGATAATATACTTGAACGATGTCTATTCATCTTTTCAGAAGTATCTAGAAATGGATCTGAATTACTACCTGCGTCATCATTCGTGGATGTACAACCGTCATCCTGATGATATGTGCGGTATGCGAGATAAATTCATATAGGAGGTGGAACAGTTTTTACAGTTCGCTAAGGCGTTCCCTCGATACATGGACGGCACCCAAATTAAGTATCCTTATGTGAGATATCACAACTTAAAATATCACTCAGAAGTGGATGTGACATATCATTTATACTCGAGAGATTTTACGCCGAATTACTATCAGTGGACCTCACACGGAGAACTTGTGTCTTTAGCATCGGAGCCAGAGCCTTATGTGAAGCCGTATATGGATGTCCAAGACTACGCTGATTACGACAACGGGTGCGTGAACATGGTTTTCGACGCTACCGAGCCTAGTTTCGATTCGAATAATTATAATACAGTTTAGGAGGCACCGAATGCCGATGCTGTAAAGTTCATGGAGTTATTGGAGAATGCAAGGACTCCATTATATCCTGGTTGTGAGGATCATTCAACGTTGGAGGTGGTTACAAAACTGTTGAGCATCAAGTCCGATTTTAACATGTCGCAAGAATGCTTCAACCTACTGATGTAGTTGATTATGGAGATCTTGTCGGCAGGTGCTAAGTTATCTAAAGATTTCTATCAGTTTAAGAGGATGATGAGATCGCTTTGGATGGGATAAGAGTAAATCGATGCATGTCGCAACGGGTGCATGTTGTACTACAAAGACGACAATGATGAAGATATGTGCCGATTCTGTGGTGCTGATCGCTACAAGGCAACTAGTACAAGAAGGCTTGTCGGTGCAAGAAAGTCGACCGATTCAATGCACTACTTGCCTTTAACGCCGCGGCTGCAGAGGTTGTTTATGGTGAAGGAGACTGCCGAAAATATGAGTTATCACAGGCGAGAACAGATTGAAGAAGTGTTTGATCACCCATCCGATGGAGAATCATGGAAGCACTTCGATCGAGAGTATCCCAATTTTGCTTCGGATTCGCATAATGTAAGATTGGGGCTCTCGTCCGACGGTTTTATCCCATTCGAACTTTCGGGCTCCCAATATTCGTGTTGGCTTGTAATCGTCATCCCGTACAACCTACTGCCTTGGATGTGCATGAAGACTCCGGTTATGTTCTTAACCGTCATTATTTTGGGTCCGAACAATCTGAAGAGAAACATCGATGTGTACTTGCAACCGTTGATAGATGAGTTCAATCAGCTGTGGAAAGTAGGCGTCAACACGTACGATGTTTCAAAAAGTAGAATTTTCAGATGAGGGAAGCACTTATGTGGACCATCAAAGACTTTTTGGCTTATGGCATGTTATCAGGATGGAGCACTCATGGTCGTCTCTCATGTCCATATTGCATGGACCGCATTCGTTTGAGACACGGAGAAAACCGTGCTTCTTCGATTGTCATTGATAATTTCTGCCATCGGATCATCCGTTCCGGAGGAACATGAATGCATTTCGTGCCGGCGGTACAGAGAAGACAAATCCACCTCCAAGGTGGCCCGGAGACACGATATGGGAAGAGATTAAAGACTTACCAAGTGCTATCGAAGAGCCTACTAAGGGGTACACATGCGATGGGTTTGGTCACACTCATAATTGGACGAAGATGAGCATATTATGGGACCTGCCATATTGGAGCACCAATCTGATCAGACATAACCTTGATGTCATACATATCGAGAAGAATGTGTTTGACAACATAATTAATACTGTGATAGACGTAAAAAGGGAGACGAAAGATAATCCCAAGGCCAGGTTGGACTTGAAAAAAATATGCAGACGCCCTGCGTTGCATTTGATAGAGGAAGGGAATGGAAAGTATAAGAAGCCTAAGGCAATTTTCTTACTGGACAACGAGGATAAAGGGAGACTATGTAGGTGGATTCAGGGACTAAAATTTTTAGACGGGTACGTGTCAAATCTGAGAAGATACATCGACCTAAAGGAGAACAAACTGATGGGTATGAAGAGTTACGACTGTCACGTATTCATGGAGCGATAATTTCGATTGTATTTCGGAAATTCTTATCGCAGGTAATTTGGGATCCTTTAACAACGCTTAGCATATTCTTCAGAGATCTTTGTTCTACCAAGTTGATCGTTGATCGTTGATCGTCTAGAAAAGCAAGAGAAGGATATTGAGGTAACATTGTGCAAGCTTGAAAGAGTGCTCTCTCCTGGATTCTTCGACTCCATGGAGCATTTACCAATTCATCTTTTCTACGAGGCACGTGTCGGTGGCCCTGTCGGTTATCGGTGGATGTACCCGTTCGAACGTCAACTGAACCACCTAAAGAGAAAGGTGAAAAATAAGGCAAGGGTCGAGGGTTCTATTTGTGAAGCCTATGTTCTTGAGGAGATTACAAAATTTTGCTTGATGTATTTTAAGCCGCATGTTGCTTCTAATAGAACAAGAGCTCCAAGAAACGATGACGGATATCAGGAATCTAATGATGCAATATTAAAAGTATTCAATGCTTTGGTAAGCCTTCGGGCAAAATAATGAAGAGATATCTCAATGACGACGAGCGAAGGGCTGCTTAATCGCACAATGTTTAGTATGCACTATCTCCAAATATTATCTCATGTTCCAAACGATTATCACAACTAATACTACTCCAGCTAGGCAACTTATCCATATATCAAACTATGCTCTTAGATCAGCTCAGAAAAATACCTCTTCCTCAATCTCAATACCTCACTGGGTGAACATCTATATTGAGGTTCATGTGATCCACGAAGATTTTGCCGCCACGCTATAGGGATAGTGTCACCCCTATTTTAACGTGGACACACTCGCCACAATTTCTAGGTCGCTCATAAAATAGTTCTTCGTGCTGCTTCCACTGTCTCAAAGCATAGGATATCACCTCCGCCTTCTGTATGAGCACGTATCTCAGACTAAGTTCTGATGCATCTTGTAGATCTGAGGCACATCTGTTCCTTCCAGTATTGCAAATAGTTGATCTGAACGAGCCGTTGCTTTAACTTCACAAGCTAGTTACACAGTCGTCAATTCATATGAATGTTATTCTCTTTTGGGACACGACGAGTCAGAGGCGATGGCATCTTCAAAAATCTGCAACTTTGAATCTTATCAGTTGACTTAGGCCATTTTCACCATCGCTTCGATCTTCCGGCTACATCTTCGGCTGAAGGCTATCCCAAGTATCTCTCAAATCAAATGCTCAGTCACTTAGGCCTATCTCCAATATACACAACTCACATCCACCCTCGACGAATTTCCAAATACGTTGCCACAAGGGTCATTCTATGGGTCTACAATATTCATCCCTGATTTGGTGGTCAAGTCGCTAGGGTCAGTTATCCCGAAGCTACGCTCGATAATTGTAAGTCATCACGATGGACAGTGACTATGAACCATGCTAGATCTCCTCTGTAAATCTGAGCCATAATTCAACAATTCCATCCGAACAAACTTTTGACTCCGAGAACTTCATGCACTACCTCTTACGAATCTATCAACTAAACACGACTTAACCACCTAGAGTCTTACTATCTATGCAAGTCATAATTCGTCAAACTGCACTTGTGGGAACCGTCTTCCATCAATCCGCCGTTCTGTTCTGAATCCATCAAAATTCTAAACCACATTTTTGATTTCTCGCACTACCACTTGCAATAATTTCCTAAGCCATAGACTTGCTCCAATTCTTATCCGTATGCCATGTTTCACAATGCACGTCCAACTTGCTCGAGCAGCACAGTGATTTGCTTCAACGTTGCTCTCGTTTAGCTATCTAAAAGTCTATCCGCCATAATCTTTGCTCTCATTCCATTCCTTAGCCCGTCTTAATTTCTCTATGTTCCGATTAGTCTACACACTCCCAATGACTCGTGCACAAGTTCCAACACAATCTTAAATCATAACACCATCACTCGTTGCCTCAATCCGTCTCAGTACTGCAAGTGTTAAGTTACAATCTGACTTAACAACAACTAGACTTGACTCATGCCCGTTTATATCTTCCGGAGAATCCGTCCACCATCGTTGCACCATTTCGCCAAATTCACTTCCGCTAAACTTTTTGAGTCAAACTTCTCGAGCGCCAATATCTGAAATCCTTCAAGTTCGTACGAATCCATCGTTTGCCCCTCCAAACCAGATCGTGTTTTATTGCTCAACCAACAGCTCCAATGTGTTGCCCAAATTCATATTCTGTGCTCGCTATCCTTCGATACACCCATCGCTCGCTCAAGCGTACCCCAACTGCTTGTTCCTTATGCTCAACTCTCTCTTTGCATCAATGAATGCTTCGCCGAACTTCCAATCGTGCAAGCGAACTTTGATATTCAGCTTTTTATCTGATCGATCTCAACTTGTTTCCAATACTTGGTCCGCATCAATCCTTCAAATTTCAAACACTCATTCCCATTGCTTGTTCCATTCTCGTCCATCGCTCAAGTCCAACGATACTTCCATTTGCACAAGTCCATTCTTGATCGCTCAAGTATAACGTATCGAAGAATACCTGAGTCAAATTCTATTGCACCATATACCACTTGGAAATAGAGTCGCTCTCGCGCTTACTCTGCGTCGACGAACGTCGATTCCAAACCAACTATTCTGGGGTGATCTTGTCGATCGCAACTCAAGATTCGCTTGCTCCATGTTCCATTTTCTAACTCAACCGATGTGCACTAAGCAACTTACATTCATGTTACCCGTGTACATTGCGGCAATTCTATTAATGTATATCCAAAATATTCTAATGCCATGCTCACTATGTGGTATACTATATACCACTCTGAATCAAGTCACTACTCGCATCACAATTCTTTGTACTGATCCAAGATCCGTTTGAACCATCCATTATGCATGATCCTGCCATCCCTAACTCAAGTCTGACACGAAACTCAGCCAATGCATGAACCATCTAACTCTTTTATCAATCTTGCTATGCAACTTGTGACATATTCCATTCTCAATACTTCCAACTATTTTTTAAATCGTCCGATACTTTTTGCTACACGAGCAATCCGTACAACGATATCTTCCAAGTAATCCAAGCCAATACCCAACTGTTTCACACATTTGCTGTACGAGCAACTCGTGCAACGCTATCCTGATATTCCCAAGCCAAACTCAAACCTTCCCAACCAATGCGCCACACATGCTCAACCAATGATCAACTCAAACTTGCTCAACCAATGTTCTCTGTGATATACCCAACCAAAAATCAAACTCCATCCAACACATTCGCTACACGAGCAATTTGTGCAATGATCCATTCTCATCCGATGCTTCTACTCATAATATGCCACATAACCAATCTCGTATGGCAACCAACTGATCCACTGATATAACCAAAATCTCCCCCAACGATAAGCCAAACTAACACAACGATACCTCTCAACTTGTTGCACAAATGCAACAACACCACAAA
>JAYESA010000009.1:28457334-28692334 GCA_036927795.1 Iris macrosiphon | reverse complement strand
TCGGTTCCTGTTTCTGCTCCACTGTATGCACCTGATCCTGCTTCGGCTCCTGCTAATGCTCCTGTCCTGTAAACCTCAGAGTGGATCTCCTCTGCTAATCTTGGGGACATAATCCGGATCCAGGTCCTCAGGGGACATAGCAAGGTACAAAATAACTCAAGCCAAAATAATGCAGTACAACAATAAATAAAATAATAGGGTAAATAAATAAACCAGCTAAGTGATATGCAAGTGAGAGTTTTAGTCATACTTGGGTTGAGTCTACTATAGGATCAGTGTCAGAGAAACCCATAACAGTATTAGTATTACGACTCCAGTATATATGCCAAAGCAGGTAGTATCACGACTCCAGTATATGTGCCAATCACCTCCAGACAATAATATATGTAATATAATCAGCCTTTGATATGGTAATACTCTCCCCACCCAATGTAATCGTACGTCTCATGTCCACAACGTCTCATGTCCATGCCACGCAGGATCATAGCTAATGCATTCAGTCATATAATATCTAAGCAAAGGAATAAGTCATGAAAATTGTATCCTATACAGAATCACCTTGAATATTTTAGAAAGATTCTGTCTCATGATTTGTGTCTGGTGTCCTGGGTATAATGTACTTGATATGGCAAGTACGAGAATGTAAATGTCACGATATCCATCTTTAGGTGACCTTACACAACCCCGCGTACGGTGTTGGCACCCAACTTTTAATCGGACGCTAAGTAAGTCACACGGTCCTAGGTTTAAGCATGCACAACAATGTATATATGTCAAGGGAATACGTAGCAAAAGCTGCAGGATTTGGCAAGGTACACTTGCCTAGGGTTCCGGCTCCAATTGTAGCTCTGACTTCAGCGGGATTTGCAGGCAGTTCTCCGGTTGCTGAAATAGACATCACTATCAGATTCAGAAAATATCAAATAGCTAGAAACGCCTGTCCTTGAGTCCAATTTGGACAAAGGGACAAAAATGACATTTTCAGGTCAAGGCGGGGTCCACATGTGGACCACTTTGCACCGAAAAATGGGTCAGGGTCAAAGGTCTCCAAATTCGTCCAATTTAGTGTTAACAAGTCAGAAATGATGATACGAACCCAACAGAACTTCCAGAATTGGATTCCGATGAGCCGATCACAAAATCGTCCGTCAAGTGGAGCCTATAGGGCCCACAATATACGATTTTGTCAATGTTCTCAGAATCGAACCAAACTTTGGTCACAGGACCAGCGTATTGCTACGAGTCCGATGGTACAAGTTTCGTCTCGATCAGACGTGTGTACACAAAGTTACAACGAGATTCAGAAAAGGCAGATATAGGGCGTTGTCGGCGGATACGCGTTGATTCCGGTGTGCACGCACATCCAAATCAACTTCTGCAAAATTCCGCATATCCGTATCAATGGCGCGCACGTATCGGTGAAGACCGCACGCAACCAAGTCATCCCGTTTGGCGGGGCGTACTCAGTTCCGGGGTAAAATAGGGCATTGGTTTTCCTGTTTTTGGATCGCGGTTCGCGATCGCCACAGGACGCAATGCACCGAGCGGGTTGCACGGGCATCAAGAGGGTCACACAACCTACGCGTCACAACTGACGGAACCAAAAATGGGTCAACGAGGAGAGAGAACGGGTTACCTGAACAGGGCTCCGAAAAATCGAGATTTCTCGTGTCCTTGTGTCTTACTCGACACTGATGTGTCCTGGCCGTGTCCGGGCTGAGTCGTGTCCGACTAGGGCTAGGGTTCTGATTGCTGGGTCTTCGCCGGAGGAGCTCGCTGGTGGCCGGGCGGCGCTCGGGGAGGCGCTGACGGAGGTGGCTGGGCTCGGGGACGGCCGGCTGCTGCTGGGAGTCGACGAGTTCCGGTCGAGGGAGGAGGAGGTGGAGAAGGCCAGGGGAAGTGGTGGCGGAGCCCAGGGCGGCTAGGGCAGAGACGACGGCGACGGTGAGGGTAGGTGGAGGAGGTCTGGGCGGAGAGGGGTCGCCGGAGAAGCGGGGCGGGCTTTATAGGAGAGAGGGAGGAGTTGTAGAGGCGGCCGGTGCGGGAGAGGAAGAGGGAGGGGCTGGTGGGCGTTCGGGAAGCCGGAGGGTCGGCCGGCGGAGGGGAGGCCAACGGTCGGGGTCGGTTACAGGGAAGAAGAGGGGTTCGAGTTAACGGGTGGTGACGGGTCGGGTCGGGTCGGGTGGATCTGGCCCGATCCACTAATTGGGATTTCGGGTTCGGGTAGAAACGTGTTTCGGGTCACGGGTTAGACCCGGATCCGACCCGCTAGGTTTGAGTTGGGTTGGGTTTGGTTCGGTTCAACAGTTTGGTTTGGTTTGGTTTATTTAAAATAAACCCGGTTTAATTCTAGGTTTAATTCGGTTTAACTATAAAATAGTTTTTAGGGCTTTAAAAATACTTTCGGGGTCCAATAAATTCCCGGAAAATTATCTTATGTCTAGTTTTCCATTTTACACCAGAAAATATTATTTAATATCATTTAAAAATCATTTAAATTCAAAATACCTTAGTTTTAATTAATAAAAATCCCAGAAAAATTCCAAAAAATTGTGAAAAATCCAAATTAAAAATTCTTGAAAAATCATGGGGTTTATAGAAGACCCTGACACTTGTGCATTTTTAGACACTTGCACACTTGACCCTTCTAGTTGACCGATTATAACCCCTACTTGCGTTAGCTTCTAAGTGCAGTGTAGTTATACTTTTGTGCGTATGCTAGAATAATCACTGATGGTTATTATATTATATTATATATATATATGATCGTTGGATCGTTCGGGCGAGGCTTTGGGAGCAAAATTTTGGCATTCGCAGCTTGAGGATCCAGACAAGTATACCTTGCCTTATTTACTGTTTAATTCAAGTTGTTAAATATTGCATGCATGGCTGTTGCAAATATTATTGATAATTGTGCGCGTCCGAGAATGACTCGGGTGCAGTCGACGATTGCGTCGATGTGTAGTGTATTGACTTAGTCACTAGCAGACACACCTACTTTTGTGGAGATATTTTTAATATCTTTCAAGACCCTGACACTTCTTACACTCATCACGATGACAAACTCATGTTGGGATACGAGTTGGCGTACCCGATTAGCTATCGGTGCGTGCGACATGCATCACGGTTTAGTGCGTAGTCAGGTTAGTCTAGTTATTTGAGACCTGGCATGTTAGTTACGTAGTATGCACGTCGTGTATTTGACTTGTATATTTGTATTGGGCGGGGAGGACAACTGGTAGGCGTATGGGATACACACATTGGAATCCGTCGGGTCCAGAGGAGCCACGGATCCAATGATCCTCTTTATTCAGATTCCACGTTATACGGAACGATATGGACGTTATACTATGCAGATTGCACGTTCTACGGAACGATATGGACGTTATATCACGCAGATTCCACGTTCTACGGAAAGATATGAACGTTATACTATGCAGATTATACGTTCTACGGAACGATATGGACGTTACATATTTATGCCTTCACCTACCCATACGTACCAAGGTTGTCCTTATATTGCATTCACTTAGATGGTTAGTACACCCCTTTTCTTATTCAGTATTTATATTCGGCATGTATTTTTGTATCTTGTTACGTCCCTCTGAGGACCTGCTTCCCTTCCAAATTTGGACGAGACGTACTATCCGACCGTGTACGGGCCCGGACAGGAGACGAGGTACACGACCGAGGAGGAGCTTGAGGTGTTACCTTTGGAGTTTCCCTAATCACTGGTAGGCCTTCCGCCTAAGGCTGGAGCATCTTTATCTAGTTAGTCGATGTTCTAGCCTAGTACTCTTATATGTCCTTCCGTACTCTTATTTCAGTATTGTGGTGGGTTTGTTTCCATCAGACTTATTTGGATTGTATTATGATATTCAGATTCTGCACTTATTTTCAGCACTTCTTATTTATATTATGCGGATGAGATTAGATATTTACCTGTTGCATGTTAGCATATTAGACTTGATAGTATTTTAGGACAGCGTAGTACGCTTCGTCGGGTCCATTAAATTGGAAAATCCTTCGGAGTCGTATTAGCTGGCCATTGCCACGTGGCCTGGTCCCGTGTATTTTGGGACTGAGGCATGACAAATATAGGCAAAAAATATAATTTTAAACTATTAATAGAATAAATATTTTTACTCGCATTATCAAAAGAAATTGATTTTTTTATTTTTAATATCGTATTAATGTAAATTTTTATTATAGCGCCATTGATTACAGCGCCAATATATGAAAATTCTAAAGTCGTAGACAAATAATATATTTGTTCAACATCCATTTTGCATCTAAGTAATTTGTCATGATACAAATATAAGGGTAATTGTTTTTACTACTACATATATCATAAGTTAAAGTAAATTTACTAACATTTAGAAAACTTTATTTTAAAAGTGTCTTTTCTTTTTGAAATATTTTAATAGTCTATCCTCTAGTAGTAGATCTATAAACTTTAGTAAAATAAGAATTAAGGATAGTACTTGCATAATCATAATACCAATCACTCTCACAAAATATAAAAGGTTGTTCATAAAAAAATATATATTTTGTTAACTCAGTTTAGTTACAAGCAGCAGAATAAATAATGTTACCTATAGAAGAACATTGAGGGCCATTGCTTAGAGCATATCAACCCTATCGTCTTGTTTTGTGTTGTGATTCCTATGTGGCATGAGACAAAAGACAATGTCTTTCCTACGTGGCAATATTATATTCACACAAGACTATGAGATAGAAAAATTTTCTCCAATGCAAATGTATTGAGAAGACAATAAAAACTATTTTTTATTCAACATCCAAGACAACTTTTTCACTTCTTCATTTTTTTTATAAATATTTTCATTCATAATTGATGATGTGGAAGTAAAGCATTGTTAAGTCCATTGTCTAAATATAGACAACTAACTTCACATTGTCCTTGTCATGTCATTGCCATGTCAACTTCACAACCAACTTCACATTTGCATTGGAGAAGAATTTTTGAAATTGAAGTTGTGATTCCTATGTGGCAAATATTTTTTTCAAAATCACAACATGGTTGGAGATGCTCTTAGCTGTGTTTGTCTAACATGCATTGTGTCATTGCAATAACAATTTTTATAGTATCTTCTTAAAGTGCCGGTTCCATAATATATATATATATATATATATATATATATATATATATATATATATATTTACATTTCTTGCATTCTGGCATCTTTAGCTATTGGTTTTTAATCTTCTCGATCCAAAACCGGTGCGCCATAATTATCAGTGACATATAATTTTCATAAATTTGAATTCTTTTTTTCTATTTGTAACGTTAATAGGCATACTTCTAACTTTATGATGTGTCAGTTGTGTCGGTGGCACAGAATCATGAATACGATTATTCCCAAACAAATCAGCATAGTAATCAAAATTTTGTTCGGAAGTTATTACTCCAATATCCAAAAAGTTGCAAAAGTTGTTAGTTCAATCTTCAAAAAATTGTTTGCTTCTAAATATTGTAAGAGAGGAAAGAAAATTTGTTGTGTTTAATTTTGATGGTTTATATTATACTTATAGGAAATTTTGGGTGCAAAATTACTTATAATACTCCTAAAATATAGCTGATATAAGGATATTTTAGTCATTTTCATAAAAATGACAAAAATATTCCTAAACAGATATAAAATAGCTACTAAAATGGAGTATTTTGGTCAAAATATCCTTCAGCGGTTATATTTTTTTTGAAAAGTTTGGTTCAGATCCGATCTGGACCGGACTTCGACTGGATTGACGGACCTGGCCGTGCCGGGTCGACCGGACTTTGCAGGCTTAACCGATTCAGACCGGTTTTAAAACCAAAATGGACCGAGACGGACTTTCGGAACGAAAATGAGGACCTAGTCCAGACCCGTTATGTTTATGGGCCGAGTCGGTCCGGCCCGGCCCAACCATACGTTGACCGGACCCTGTCCGAACTGGATATCCGGTCCGGGCCGCCCATTATACACCTTGAGACATACTGGACTGGTATTGAGGCGAATATAAAACGAAATAAAACGGTGCCGGAACGATAATTGTAATCTCTTTCTCAATTTCTCCTCTTTCTCCCAGCCGAAACCCTAACCGTAACCCTAGCTCTCTCCTCCAATGGCGATCTACCAGGTCCTCATCAAGCTCCTCGACGGACGCACACAGTGCCTCCAGATCCCCTCCCCAACCATCTCCGGCGAAACCCTAAAGCACCACATCTCTCTCCAAACCCTAATCCCCGCTCCGCTCCTCCGCCTCGTCGCCGGAACTCTAGATATCCAGGACCAACATCTGATCTCCGCCTCCGCCGCCGACCACCGATTCCCCTCCCTGACCATCCTTCTCCGCCTCCGCGGCGGGAAGGGCGGCTTCGGCTCCCTCCTCCGCGGGGCCGCCACCAAGGCGGGCCAGAAGAAGACCAACAACTTCGACGCGTGCCGCGACATGAGCGGCCGTCGGCTGCGGCACGTTAACGCCGAGAAGAGGCTGGAAGAGTGGAAGGCCGAGGCCGAGGACCGGCGGCTCGAGAAGATGGCGGAAGACTTCCTGAAGAAGAAGGCGAAGGAGACGAAGAATGGGAAGGGAAAGGAAGGGGAGGTCGAGAAGTATCTGGAGAAGTACAGGGAGGATTCCGCCAAGTGCGTGGAGGCCATGGAGGAAAGCGTCAGAGAGTCGTTTGCGCTGTACAAGGATTCCAAGAGGAAAGCCCTGCCGGCGGTCGAAGCTTCTGCTTTGAAGCGGGTTAAGATCTGGTATGATTTAAATATAGGGCACGACATTAATATAGGAATTTACTAGGCAACACACAATCACATGTTGCACACACTTCAGTTGAGAAATTGTTTCAGGGGGCAACACACAATTTATTAGGTGCAACACACTGTTTCAAACACCCAAACTTCTATTCCCTTTACTCTTCCTCTCACTTCTCTCTCTCTTGCAACCTCATCCTCATAATGACACAATCCAAACGTCCTATTATATTCCTCTTGTTTTAATTTCAAAAGTATGTTTTCTTTTCTAGTTTTTACAAATAAATTTTCCACGATTTTAAAGTAAATGTGTGCCATGCTTTAGGCGATACTCACTATGCACAACCCCTCATGCCTTAGTCCCGAACACCCTTTGTATCGCGGAGCGTCTTGCACCTTTAATAATTAATGAGATGAAGATACTCAAATGTGTAACAGAAAAGGTGGCCTGATGAACCAAAATCTGCCAAATCAATTAATACATAATGAAATTAAGTTTTACAAATGTAGAAAATTCGTCTACCAACTAACTTGGGCTTTTCACTCTACAAATTAGAAGACTAGTGCTACCTTAACTTAATATGAGAATAAGTTTACAACTCATTGGTCTTAAGTTCTCAATCCCCCGCCTTTGATGGGCCAATAGGGTGTCAATAGGCTGCATAGTAGTTATGTTAGTGTCACATAGTTGTGTTATAACATGCAAGTTACATTGTTGAATCCTTACTTAACAAAACCTAGATAAAGTTCTTGCATAATATGTTATCTCTAATCTAATCAGAGTAGATACTTCAAAATTAGTGATATGTCATTTTTTGTGCTGGACGCATATTATATATACATACACTCGAAACTATAATAGACATCAAAATCGTACTATGTTGTGTCTTATTGATTTCTATGCAACATAGTCCATAATCCTATTTATAATTAAGTAATGAAAGTCCTACATGTCAAAACTCTCAAATAAACTAATACCAAACAGATTCATTGCATCAACAATGGAGACTTGGATCATAAATTAAGGAAATTACTAGGGGCACCATCAAAAGTGATAGAAGCTATCACATTTTTTAAATAAAATATGGTAATTTTTTGATACACAAAGTTATCCTTAAAAATGTTAGGGGCTATCACAATTTTTTGTTTTGGACTACAAAATTTTTGGCAGTCTTAACTGTGGTTAAGGTTGCCAGAATTTCGACAGTTCAAAAGCCCTAAGACAGATTTTTCTACTATCACTTTTAGTGGTGCCCCTAGTAATTTCATTAATTTATGATCCAGTTACTTTATTATTGATAGAATTAGGAAGTATGTTGCACATGCATCAATACGATGCAACATAGTAACGATTTTGATATGTCTATTGTAGTTTTGAGTGTATGTGTATACAATGTGTCCAACACGAAAATGACATCACAAATTTTGAAGTGTTGGCTCCGTCTAGATTAGGGATAATTATTATACAAGGACTTTATCTAGATTTTGTTAAGACAAGTTTCAAGAATGTAACTTGCATGTTATACTATAGCACAATTATGTGACACCAACATAAGTAATGTACACCCTATTGGCCCATTGGAGACGAGGGGTTGGGAATCTTGATACTAGTGAGTTATAACCTTGTCTCATATTAGGTTAAGGTAGCGCTAGTCTTCATGAACAACACTGGTTGTTTCTTCGTTGAAACGGTTGAGGATATGATTGTTTGTGTTTGGTGTTTGTAGAGTAAAAAATCCAGGTTAGTTGACGAGTTGAAGACTCATTAGGTGACATTTTGTGTATGAGACTCTTGAATCCAAAAGGAAACAACTTTTTTTAAAATTGTGGTTGAATTAGCGGAATGAATATGTAGTTATTCAAGAAGTTGGTTGTTGTAACCGTGGGAACAAATTTGTTTTTTGGAAATTGGAATTGCATTTTATCTTGCTAATTGATGGAGGATGGCAATAGAGGAAAATTTCTATTTCTAGATAGTAATTGGTGGATGGATTTTCTACATTTGTAAAACTTAACTTCATTATGTATTAATTGATTGGACAGAGGTTTGGTTCACCAGCCCACAACCTTTTCTGTTACACTTAAGTGTCTTCATCTCATAATTATTAAAGGTGCTCCGCGACACAAAGGGTGTTCGGGACTGAGGCATGCGCTGTGAAAAAAGTATATCGCGTAAAGCATGTCACACATTTACTTTAAAATCATGAAAAAATTATTTATAAATCAAAATGTGTAATAAATATTACTTGTAAGCAAATGAACATTAGATTATTATTGATTTATTGTTTTATTTTTCACACAATAATATGATTAATTTAGTCCTTTTATGTTTTCTTCACGCTAAGTTACAATAGGCAATAAGATACTAGTACTCTAATAGTAGGTACCAAGAATTCAAATTTAAATGAAAATGGGATGAAGTGCATAGCTTCAAATGGTCATTAAAAAGACGGAACTACATGTCGAGTGGAATATGTATGAGACGTGCCTCGGATGAGCTTGAGCCTCGCTGAGTGGCATCACTGGCGTGTGCGTAATGAAGGAGCCGTGCTCCACCTGCATTGAGGCATCCATAGATGAATCCGTGAGCCTCGATCATGATCCATGCTTTTCACAACTAGATTTCAACTTTCATCTATTTTGCACTTAAGTAGCTTCACCTGTTTTGCACATTAATACCCTAAATAGCTTTCACTTGTTTTGCATAATAAATATGATTACCCAAGCCTTATTGGAAACAGATTTTCTATGGAGCATAAGAAAGCTCCATAGATTGACAAACTCTTTGTGACCAGATATCAACACCTTGGGATGTGTTTGGTAGGAGGGAAAGTGGGAGGAAGGAAAATGGAGGAGGGAAAAGTAGAGGGAATGATTCATTTTTTCTTGTTTGGTATAGAAGGAAAAATGGAAGGAAGGAAAAGTGGAGGATTACTTTTCCCTCGTAACCTAAGAAATTCAATCCTTCCAAAAGTGGAAGAAAATGTGGAGGCTTATATTAATTAACAATTATACCCCTATATTAATTGTATTATTTAAAAATTATTCATAAAGTCAAATGGTAAATGAATATTTTTAGTTGAGAATAGATTGGTAAAACCTATATTTTTTACTTTCTTTTCTTCCACTTTTTCTTCCATCCCAAAAAAAGGAAAGAGCATCTCTTCTCTTTTCCATCCTTCCTACTAAACACAAAGGAAGGAAATGATCTTTCCTTCCATTTGGAAGGAAAATACATCCTTCTCTTTTTCCTCCCTTCAACTTTTCCATCATTTATACCAAACAAAGCCTTACAGACCAGATATACTATAATTTATTTATCCTTATATTTGAATCAAAATAAATTATAGTAGTAGATAAATAAATAATAAATCTCCACTCTCCACGATCACTATTCCCTATACCTAATATTTATCCCCACTCCCACCAAATATCTCTATTGCTCTATCTAATGACTTTTTATCCTCAACAGAGAAATTGAACCCAGGATCACCTTATTTGCCAAGGTCCACACTCCCCACAAAACCCTAACTCCCATACCTTAGACTCCAATCTTAACTAGACCAGAAACCAATTCCGACCCTGAGCCAGAGCCTTGCCTGCTCCAATCTCGGTCTGAGGGGATTCGTCACCTTCACCAGCAGGAGGAGAGAGTGCACTCACTGCCCTTTGCTTCTGTTGCAATATTGTTGTCGCAGGTGCAGAGTGTCTGTCGCTGCTTCATATCTTTGGTCTTAATTTACTGCGAGGCAGAAGGTATGTGTTAGGAAGAGGACACATTAATTTTTTGCATTTTAGGGCTAGGATTGAGGATAGTCATAAAGTTGTGACATGCTTTCCGGGTAACTGGTAATTGATAGCGCTCAGTGTAGGTTGATGGAGGGTAATCTAAATGCAGAAATACTAAAGGTCAGTTCCATAGGTAAGATTTACATGATTCGTCCAAAATGACCCTTTATGTCGTTTTACCATATGTAAAAAAAGTCCTTTATGTCGTTTTACTATATGTCAGCCCTACCTGATATTTGCTGACATGATTTTTCGTATGTTGATCGTCATTTAACTTAGTTATTTTAGATTTTTTGCGATAAAGGGTTTTAGGTGTTAAATTGCTTAGACTCGTAACTTAAGACTCTTATATTACTTGAGACTATCGAATTTACCTGTATATTTTAAGCGTTAAAATATTGCATTAAAATATTTACTCTTAAAGTACTTGAGACTCGTAAATCAGTTTTTTATATCTGCAATTATTGTATTAGACTCTTAAATGACTTGGTACGAATAATGCTAATAGTTTCTTGTATTTGTACTTATAGTTGTTATTATTAGTTATTTTTAGGACAATTTGTACATTTAGTGAAGATTAAGTAGCCCGACACGGATAGCATTTTAGTATGTACCAATATCCCAACACGCCTCCGACATTCGATATTTCAAAACCCAATCTGATATGAATCGAGTATCCAGCATCTACAACCTTGGCCCTTTATGTGCAAAATAGGTGAAATCCGAAAGCATTTAAGTGCAAATTAGCTTGAAAGGATTCAAAATTTCTCTCATGTGCGTGCTAAAGTATGGATAGTATGTAAGTGCTAAAGTACGAAAACTAAGTGGAAGCTACTAGTATTTAAGTGAATTCCACAAAAATCAGATCTGAATTAAAGACTTAATCTTTCCATAACAAACTTTATCTCGTAACATGCTATCCGTGCACAGCAGCGTAGCGGCCTAGCGCGTAGCCGTGCATGGCAGCGCATAGCAGCGGGCCGCCTAGCGTCTAGGCCGTCTAGTCTTTTTTTTAATATACTTTGAATACTTCCCCTCATCCTCTATTTAAATCTTCTCCTAAGAGTGAACATATTTGTGATAAAGCCTAGTCATCACTTTCTCAAAACCCGAGAGACCGGTACTCCTATTTAATATACTCTCCTCTTTGGGTGTTGTGTATATTTGACTGAACACTATGTTCACGAGAATCAGTGCAAGTCATATACACAACACCCAACCCATTTAATCTACTCTCCTCTTTAAAGAAGAGAGAGTAATCATATGCTTTAAAGTTTATTCTCACTGAACACACTATATGTTCACAAGAATCAATGTGAGCCAAATGTACACGAAAAATGCTTGGCGAAACCCGGGGGGAGGGGGGGGGGGGGCGTCAGACCATGCGCTGACGTGGCGGTCCCCCATTGGCTCCCGCCCCACCCCCGCTAGCGTAGGCCCCGCCCGTCGTGCCCGTCCAATGGGGGGGCCGCCACGTCAGCACGGGCTGATGCCCCCCCCCCCCCCCCCCCCCCCCGGGTTTGCCAAGCAACGCTGAATATATAGAACACCCAACCTATTTAATATACTCTTCTCTTTAAAGAAGAGAGAGAAAGAGGCAAGAAAGAGAATAAGGAAAGAAATGAAGCAAAAGAGAAAATTATTTTTTGGTTTTGGTGTCGAAGTCGGGGTTTTGCAGCTGGCGATTGCCGCTGGAGAGGAACTTCATGAATCACGTCGATTTTCTGGCCGACTAGGGGATTTCCGGTACGGCGGACGGCTGACTAGCTCCTAGGCCGAAATTTAGAACCCTGATCATGCACAACCCGGACAAACACACTGGGACACTAAAATAGGCGACGGCTCCATGTCGTGGTGTTCTTACTTGTCATGTCGTATCTCTGTCTGTGCAATATAGTTCACAACATGATGCCAGTTCCTCTTTCAGCATCTACCAAATATATAAACAGACAGCTAGAAAATATCATCTAATTTTGCAATGTTAAAATAAAACTACTAGTAACTATATTTGAAAAAGAGGTAAACATATTCTTTATTATTTTGTGGATTTTATTTGGCTTGGTTCCTAGCCCTGCATGAATGATATTTTTTGCTTTGTAGGATCGGGAAGCAAACGGTGGATGACAGTGATAGCGACGATGAAATAGATGATAATGATGACATTAACGGTTGCGAAAATAAATCTGTTGTGCTTGATGATGGGAACGGTCCAAGCCAAAGTAAGGAGGATGAGTGTTCTACTCTAGCTTTGGTATCTGGTGCAAATTTGGATGGAGAATCACCAGGTGGGGGTTCTGAAGAAAGGAATTCAGAGGAAGTTAGTGGGAACTCACTGGAGGTTCAAGCATCGTCGACATGCTCAGAGCAGAGTAATCTGGAGGAAGCAAATGGAATCAACAGTTTCAGATCTCCATCTGTGAGACAGGGTTCAGGTATTGCAGATGGAAGTTCAGAGTCGGATGGTTTTGTGATATGTGAAACTAGAGAAGCTGAAGTAGCTGTCACTCAGAATGCTGTAGTTTCTACTTTGGAGGAGGTTCCAGAAAGAGATGAGACCAAACCAAAAGCAGATCAGTCTGTTAAATCTCAATCTGCTGATAAAGAACCAGTTGCAGAAATGGCAGCTTGTTCTACTTCTGATGAGCCGTTGTGCTTTGACAAGTATAACTCAGCAGCAGAATTGGAGGTACTTGTCTAAAAAAATTCCCCCCTGCCTTCAGTTTCCATGTTCTATTGGTATTTGAATAAATTAACTATACCAGCATTTTGGGTTTGTTGAAGAAGTCCTGTACGTATAAATGTATTTTACTTAAATCCAAATTGAGCCAATCCCCCCAAAAGCAGGTTCGTCTTTAGACCTTTGGAGTATGAGTTAAGCTGGTTTTTTTTTTAGGTGAATCAACTTTAGGCCAAGCATGCACTTCAGAGTGTAACTTGAACAAAACCCTGACAGGAACTCACAGAATATGTAGTGCAAGGAATTATAGCATTAATTTTCTTGATTATTGAAATTATCATGTTTGAAGAAATAACTTGTTTGGGGAAACACGATAAAATCATTTTTTTAGATCAAGTCGTTAGACAAATTGCTTAAATTAAACTAAGTTTTGTTTACCAAGAAAACAGTAAGTTTAGCTAGATCCAGCCCCAGTTTGGGCCTAGTTTGCATCAGCTTTTTGGCAAACTTGACGCGTTCAAATTGGGTTTTAATTTAGGGTAAACCAGGTTTTATCTCAGAACTTGACCAATTGTTGTTGGTCCCGTACTTATCCCTAATCATAAGTAGACAAGAAAGAAAAACTTTTATGGTTTCTCAATCAAAGCAAGTGAATTCATGATTAGCGGAGTTGCCTTGGATATCGCCATAGGATAAAATATATTTTAAGTTAGCATGAAATTATAGCAGATACTATGAAAGTGAAACTTTCAATTGTTACAAAAAGTTTATAGGAGTTCTTTCTTTTTCGAAAACCTTAGTATATCTTATTAGTTCAATTTGGCTTGAATATCAAGTCAAAATATCAGTATACTGATATTTAGGCAAAGATGCTTTCCCCTTATGTATCCAATTATGGCCCATCATTATACTTAATATTAAAAATATTAAAATTTAATATGGTAAACTTAAATTTAATTTGGGGCAAATGATATTTTGTCCATAGAAGGGTTGTTGTTTGGATCTGAGGTCCATAGTCAACTTCGGTCTTGCCTGAATTTTATCCGAATCGACTTATACCTGTTTTGGACGGCTAATGTTTGTTCCTTAAAGGAAGCCTAAATGGGTAAGGTTTAGTCCACACTAATCCTTCTATACCCATATCCAATTATAAATATATTTGAATTTAATATGTAAGCATTATCCAATAAGCATTATCCAATCTATTATAATTAGCTATATCAGTGGGACCCAATAGAAAGGCTGTTGTTTGGAGCCAGGGCCCTGACCTAACCTTGACCCTATCCCATTTCAAACCCAGAACGATATATTCTTTTTGATGCTTCTAAACAAAGTCTAAGTTTATATGGTTTATGGAACTACGAGAGAATGTAATCTTAGCTATGATAACTCTCATTTAAGATATTTGCAAACTTAATTTTTGATAATCCCGTTGAAATAATATTTTCGAAGTTTGATAATTGTCCTATTTTATTTACTAACAACTTGGACAATAGAGATATTATATGACAGTTCTCAAGAAGTGTCAAAGGAATTTAAGCGAGAGGCATATATATGAGTTAAAGGGTCTCCTTTGGGTTCCCTTGCTTAAGTTACCAGTGGAAGGACCAAGCATAATATCTCGAAGAGGCCACTGAGCCGAAATAAATGTGGAACACTCGGATCAATATTTTATTTTCGGACACCGGTCTGTGATCTCACGCTGCCTGGAGGGCCCTGTAAGGATTTTGACTGTATAGTCAGCATCCGTCCAGCTTTATAATAGTATACTTGGACTTTTGTTGTTTTAGTAAGGGTAAGGTATTGTTAGAAGACGTGCTCCTTCAAAACAAACAAACAAAAACCTCCCTCTCATAGCTTATGGGCATATCAAGTATTATTTTTGCATGCTCCATAAATATGTACAACATATGATAATTACCTGACTGATGTAACAATGGACCATAAATATGTACAACATATGATAATTACCTGACGGATGTAACAACGGAAATGTAGGGTCTCTTCAAGATTCTTGGGCCTTATTTAGTACGTGATGTCCTGTTCGAGTCACATCCATGTTGTTAGGTAAGGCTTCAATTGCATTTTCTTGGTTGTGTATAAAATACCAAATATGCATAATAGGTTAAATAAATTTCTTTGAGGAAGAGAACCTGAAAATGAGCAATATATGGAAATTGATGATTGTCTTGGTAGCATTCTTGGTTTTAGTTCATTTAAGTTCGTGTATAGTAGATACTGTTGCTGCTTGAAGTTTCTCCTTTTTGCCATTTTTCTCACCAAACCGTAGTTGCAACTTTTCCCAATGATTGTATTGCTCATCCATATATGGTTTGCCATAGGTTCTTGGTATGGAAAGGCTAAAAGCAGAGCTGCAGTCACGTGGACTAAAATGTGGTGGAATGCTGCAAGAGAGAGCTGCCAGGCTTTTCCTTCTAAAATCTACCCCATTGGATAAGCTGCCAAAGAAGATGCTTGCTGCTAAGGCTGCAGTGAAATGAAGAACTCCCCTGGAGATGAGTGCCGAAGAAGGTACCTTGCTGCTAATACTATAGCCTATATGAGACTTTGTTAACCAGCTTCCAGTGTTTTGTATCTATTGTCTGGCAGTGGAGATTTCTTATTTCTTCTGAACCAAGACATGTTTCTTCTGAACCAAGACATTTCCTTGTCTGTATTATATAATAATTTGGTCAGATGATTTGCTCATGATCGGAGATTTGCAGTAGTGTTGTAATCAATGAACACTTACATTATCATGTGCCTATTAGATTCTTGTCATTGTCTTCACCCATGTATTTTATACTGTTGCTCATGTAGTTACAAAAAGCTTATTGTTGGTGCAATTTCATTCTATTGCTTGTGCCATCCTCAGCTGTGAATACTGCATTGTTATTACAATTTGGTCCGACTTCAGTACACTAGATATGAGGTAGACTGATACCTCTGGTTACTTTATCATTGTGCAGAGATTTATTGGTTAAATTTTCTTTGGATGATCTCAGTCCCGTGGCGAGTGCGGCTCGTCATTGAGATATGCGTAAAGAGAACAGTTAAGCCAAGACATCGTACAATTAGTTAATTTGGTCATATTTTTTTGCACCTCTAAACATGGGAGCATCTTGACCTGTTCTTCTTGTGCCCTGTTTGCCTAACTTGATTCCTTGTTCTTGAATGCTAGAGAGCTCTAGGAGTCCAAGTATCCTAAAACTATATGGTCTATATATTTTTATTATAATTTGATGGTGTCACCAATTAAAATTTTAGTGTACTTGTGAAAGTGGTAGAACTGAATGAAAGATGCATTTGTCTGAAATTTAATATTGTATGTTAATGTTTTATATTATGCACTTCCTGTATGATGTTCTTTGTTTAAAATTTTCTCTGTTGGAATAATTTGAACTAATTTCTAAAATCAACTAGCAATTTATTCATTGGAACATTAAACAAATTAATGCAGTGATATAATGCAGTCGTTGAGATCCACTAAAAACATGTCACGTCACACTTCCGAATAGTCGAATACGAGTCGGACACATCCAGCCTATATTGTGGACACAACGATAATGAACTGTCTAAATCTTTATTTTTCACCCATTTTCATTTATTAATCTTTTCTCATCACAACAATTACTAGCGAACAATATAACATTAAACAAATTATTTTTCACCCATTTTCATTTATTAATCACCAAGTTCCACTATTCCATTATTACATGTCCTTTTACAATGAATGTTCGGAAACAGACCTGGTGAATGATAAATGCAACTAAAAATTCTCAACTACACAACACGATAGTATCACAATACATACAAAATTCACAAATGAAACTATAATAATATGGTCTAAGTCTCAGAAGGAGCCTACTGGTCATGCACAAAATCTGCTACTATGTCCTCAGTATGACCATAGTAATTAGGGTACATCTCATCATCATCTTCATCTGCCACGGTTATCCAATCAGGATAGAGCAAAGTAACACATAACCCAAAATCACTCACAATATGATGCAGTACATAAATAATAGGTGATAATCAAAATAGACAAGTGACCCATGCAACAAATCAATTATGCACTACACTAAATGAATGACATACAATTAGACACTGACCATAGCATGTAGGGGCTAATGCGGTAAGGCACTGATAGTGCTAGCAGTCAATCAATTGTAAATAAGACATAAATTAGTACTATCAGTCAATCGTGTGAATAAGGCACCAATTAATGTTAGCAGTCAATTAATAATTGGACATAAGGCACGTAAAGTGCTAGCAGTCAATCTTCGTCCGACCAATAATGTACCACATCCTATGACTCGTGTCACCCTCCCGATTCAATCGATATCAATTAATGGGTAATATAAATATGCAATCAATATGGAAATGAAATACTGCAAGTGGAGAGAAAAAGTATACTTGTCTCGATCCTCGTAATGGACGGCGTGTAAAGATCCTCCTATAAAACCAACGTCCACATGTTAGTTTCCATAATGATTTGCTATAATATTCTAAAAGTTCTAATTAATTATTCTAACTCTGTTACTACTAAATCATTCTAGTTTTAACAATCCAATTATTTCTAACTAATTCTAATTTAAATAGTTCTTGAGCTAAAATTAACTAACAATGTTCTTAGTATTAACTTAACCAATTCCTACACTTTCCAACCATTACTGAAATTTGTGCACACCGGCTCTGGCCCATCAACCTTACTGAATTATTTCTAAACCCTCTCTCGGACTGGCATGCTTCCACTATTTACTGCTCTTTGGAGCAATCGAACTCACTGTCCATATTGCCAACACTCAATTCCCCAGTAGTTAACTTACTGCCATCACCAATCTCCTTTATGATTTTTAGCTTATTACAACATGTATTTAACAGGGCTCGGCCTACTCTGATAATCCAACTCAACCCAGGAACTACCCAGTCTATTCTCACCTAGTTCAGTCCATACTTGACTCAGCCACAATGAACTCGCAAGTTCTAAACCAAAAGTTCAATACACCTCAGACTATCCAAACCCAGAACCCACTGCTCCGAGCCCATAGCTCACGGATCTCACCTGACTCGGCTTGAATTTGAATTCAAAACAGCCGCTCTCTTAACCAATGTGAAATTTTGACACTAACTTCACGTCATGTCAGTCCAGTATCAAACCCTGTGTCCTCTGCCAACTCTCGTGTCAAACTGGACACTGATTTACTAGCACTGATCTAGTCCTATTATGCATCTGAATACCGTGTCAGACATGAGCTCGTGTCCCAGGTTTCTGTGTCGCTCAACATAGAATAGAACCTGGATACATGGTTCCTTACTGAACTCTGCTTGTCCTACACTTCTGTGAGATACGGATCCGTGTCAACCGAGAACACTATAACGATGTTGTTTCTAACACAGGTATTGAACTGCTACTGCCGATTAAACCTATTGAATCAAGATGAAATGGAAAGAACTATACCTGCACTGATTCCTAGACTGAACTGTCCAAATAGAACTCCCGGACACAACAAGAACAAAGAGGCCGATCTCTCAAGCCCCTGAACCGTGATTTCTCCCATTCGACTAACGTCCTTCCTCTAAAACATATTAACAAACACGTTAAGTGCAAGTCTCACCAAGAGACTTCAGAGGCTCGATTTGATCTCTATTGATAAAGATTCTGAAGAAAACAAATGAGAATGGAAGGAAACCAGTTAGATGACTTACTGTTCAATTTCGAATTCGCCGTCGATCACCCTGGTCCGATCAATCTGAGTCTTGAACGCCGACACAGTCAAGTCAGAGAATGGAGACGAATACTTGATCAAAGAGGGAATCGAAGGCTCACCGGAGATCGATTCGTCGATGGATGAACCGACGTCGTCTCGAGTTCGTCGGAGCGCTACGCGCAACAGATCAGACCGTCGGAGAGGACGAAGTCTTGATGAACTTCGGGGCGGAGAACTTCCTCGTCGTCGCCGGAGGCTTAGTGACGGAGGTGGCAGCACTCGAACAGAGTCGCCATGGCCGGAGCCTCTCCAAGCTCGATCTCAATGATGGCGGAAAGAGTAGTGGAGGGGAGACGATTTGGACAGAGCTTCGCTAAGAGGAATGAGGATGAGAAGCTAGGGGTTGGCTGGCCCTTTATAGGCGATGGGAGGCGGTACCGGAGGTCGGTGGGCGGTTAGGGAAACTGTTAGGCTGTTAGAGGCGAAAGGCGGTGATCAACCGAAGTTGAGGCGGTGCGACGTACGGCGGGGATGAAGCGGTGTTGGCGCGGATCGCTGACGTGGAGGGGAGCGGGAAGCTTCGAGGTCGGTCGGGGAGCTTCTAGGCGAGGCGGTGGGGAAACGCCCGTAGCTTTCGTGAACTCTCCAGATCCTTCGGTAGTATACTGGGGTTGGCATCGTCGGCCGAGATCGGCATTTGGCATCGTCGGAGGACATTTGGCATCGTCGGAGGAGAATAGTCATCCGGCCGAGATCGGCTTAGGGAACCGATGGGTAGTTTCAAGTGATTCAATAATTTCGGGTTTGGGCTTTACAACGGGTCGGGTCTGAAATCAGATGGATTGGTAGCTGATGCTTTGGGCCAGGTTCAACTAGTGGGTCGGTTTCCTCTTAACAGGTTTGGCCCTAATGTTTGGTGTTTCGGTTAATGGGCTAAGTCACGGGCTCTAATATACCTTATAGTATATAAGGTAGTTGGGCTGCTTATATAAGTTGTAGGGTCAGACCTGTCGGTCTGGGCTGATAGCCTGCTCAGTTGGGTTGGTTCGGTCTACTCTTTGATGGGCTGCACCATGGTCATGAATGTGGTTGCCTATTTAACTAATTGTATACTAAGTATATGAAATATTGTATAATCACTAAAATAATATTTAACAATGTATATTAGGGGTGTTAAGGTAGGCTTTATTGGCTACAGGGTTTAATACTATTATCTCACTATTATTAATAGTATTATCATTATTTATTACTTAAACTAAGATGCTATTTTGGAATCTATTTATTGAACTATTACAAATCTCACCCTTCCGAAAAATTTCGTCCTCAAAATTTCAAGGGTGAAGCTGGGAACTACATCAAACTTGGAATATGTAAGGTTACTTATCTCTCATCCCAGATATGCACTCCTGATAGACTCCCCTGAAGAGTGGTGCCTCCATGCAACCCAAACACTCTGTCTGTCACGACCCGCATCCGGAAATTCGGGCACGAGTACGTGGGTACGTCCAGCCTACGCCGCAGAGTCGGCGGTAGTACGCTGTCTAGGTCAAATCCATCTAAACTAAACTAGCTCATTCACAAATAACATAAGCAAGATAATATGAGAACAGAAACTTAAGATTTGCAACTGAAATAAATACGACAACAGATTCAAATGATTTAGTACAGCAATTCAGAATGGAATCGGGGACAAACCCGATTAATAAGATAAGAAACAAAATAAAAGATAGCTACTACTAGCTACTCTGCAGCAGGGGTCTCCTGGGTGGGTTCTGGCTCCTCATAGGTATCATCTGTACCCTCATAGGGACCATAATAAGTAGGGGCAAGGTCCTCATCATCGCCTAAATCAACAGATCCAGTCAGGAAAGGAGCAAAGTACACAGTGCACAACAAGGTTAAACTAAATATTTATGACAATTAAATTGAATATCATGTTGAGAACTGCATAAGAGAACATCAATACCTCAGAATTAATGCTGTAAACAGGAATATGAGGAAACATAACTAAATGAAACAGGAAATGAAACTACAACAGTCAGCAAGAAATATAACATGACCAGAAACTATCTGTGTGAACTTGTGTTTGTTTTTAGAATACATAGTTGGCATGTAGGGGTTTATAAGGCTAATCCGGCCGTTATAAACGGCTATTAAATAGGGAAAATCGAGATCCGGCTGAGGTACAGTCGCGTACCAACAACTATTAAACAGGGCAGGGGAAAGGGTAAACTACATGCCTTCTAGTATTCTCCCACCCGACATGAAAATAAGACATGAACTCCAAATATTCAAGACATGAATCCAGCATTTCTAACACTAGGGGTAATCATCAAGGGTACTAGTAAAGCAGGGAATTAATTATCACAATATAAAGATTTAACTTGAAGTGCAGGTACTTGCCAGATGTTCGGATCTGATTAATTTGGTTCTTGGGAAAAATTTCCAGAGATGAGTCCAAAAGCTGAAATAGATATTACCATCACGCTCAAAAGATGTCAAATAGCTAGAAACGCCTGTCCTTGGGTCCAATTTGGAGACAAGGACAAAAACGGCAGTTTCGGGTCAAAACGGGGTCTGCCGGTGGGTCCGCTTTGCACCGAAAAATGTGTCCGGGTCAAAAGTCTCCAAATTCACCAAACTTAGTGTTAACAGGTCAGGAACGCTGATACGAACCCAACGGAACTTCCAGATTTGGATTCCGATGAGCCGAACACAAAATCGCCCGTCGAGCGGGACCTGTGGGGCCCACGACACGCGATTTTGTCAACGTTCTCAGAATCGAACCAAACTTGACCCACAGGACCAGCGTATCGCTACGAGTCCGATGGCGCAAGTTCGTCTCGATCTGACGAGTGTACAAGAAGTTAGGGCGAATTGCCGAAAAGTCGGATACGGGGCGATGTCCGCGGATACGCGTTGATTCCGGTGTGCACGCACACCCGAATCAGCTTCCACGAAATCTCACACGTCCGTATCGACGACGCGCACGTATCTGTGAAGACCGCACGCGACCAAGTCGTCCCGTTTGGCGGGGCGCACTCAGTTCCGGGGTGAAACAGGGTCTGGTTTTTCCTGTTTTTGGATCGCGGTGTGCGATCACCACAGGACGCGATGCCCCGAGCGGTTTATCCGGGCACCGAGAGGGTCATACAGGCTTCCCAACGCAATTTACGGAATTGAAAACGGAGATACAGGGTGCAAGATACGAGTACCTGAACCGGGCTCTTCGAAACAGGAAAATCTTGTGTCCGTGTCGTGTCCGACACGACACGAGGAATTGGAGAAAAAGTTAGGGTTTCTGATTTCCAGCGACGGCCGGCCGGCGGAGGGCTGAGCGGCTTGCTGGGGGCCAAGGGCTGTCGGCCGGGTGCTGGGCGGCGCCGGCGAGGGCGGCACGGCGCCGGAGGCGGCGGATACGCTGGCTGCGGGGTTGTCGTGCTCGAGCACGATCTCCGGCGGCTGGGCTGGGGTCGTCGGCTGGAGGCGAGGGGTTGCAGCGGTGAGGTCGGGGAGCCAGGCGGCGGGGTCGGCCGGCGGTGGTGGAGGTCGAGGCTGACGGTGGCGAGGGTGGGGGCTACGGGGGTTTTTATAGGGGAGAGGGTGGCCGGGTGAGGCGGGGAAAGCGGCGGCCGGTGCGGAGGTGCGCGGAGCGGGCGGGGGAACGTGGCCGGCGTGGCGCGGCGGCCGCGGGAGGCGGCGGCGGACGCGGAGCAGCGCGGGTCAGGCGGTCGTGGGGGGTGCTGGGGAGACCGGGTCGGCGGGCGGACGGGTCGGGTTCGGGCAGACCCGACCCGACCCGGTAAGGGAAGCGGGTTGGGCTGCTGGGCTGGGCCGGATCAGGCCCAATGGGCCAGAAAAAGAAAAAATAAAAATAAAAAGAAAATAATAGAAATAGAAATAATAATAATAATAATAAATATAATTAATAAAATAGTTTTTAGGCATTTAAAAATGGGTCTGAGGCCCAGAAAAATCCAGAAAAATTATCCTAAGTCCAGTTTTTCATTTTACACCCAAAAATATTATTTCTATGATATTTTAATATTATTTATTGCCAATTAAAAATCATTTATTAATTAAAAACCTTGATTTTAATTACAGAAAAATTCCCAGAAAATTCCAGAAAATTGGAAAAAATCCAAGATTTAATAATTTGAAAATTCAGGGGTTTTACAACCTACCCAACTTACAAAAATTTCGTCCTCGAAATTTAAGAATAACAAGGCACGAAAAGGAAAGGCCGAGAAATAAAATATACCTCAGGGTTCAAAAAGATAGGGGTATCGCTCTCTAATCTCGTCTTCTCGCTCCCAGGTGGATTCGCCGGGAGAATGGTGCTTCCAAGCTACGCAAACCAGGGAGATAACCTGGTTCCGTAGAACTTTCTCCGATCGATCCAGTATCTCCACGGGTTGCTCTTGGTAAGTCAAACTTGGGCCTACTTCGAGCTCTGAGTGATCCAAAATGTGGCTGGGGTCTGACACGTACTTTCTCAGCTGTGACACGTGGAAGACGTTATGGACTCCATCCAGAGAGGGTGGCAATGCCAGTCGGTATGCCACTTCTCCGATTTTCTCCTGTATGCCAAAAGGTCCAATAAAACTTGGGCTGAGTTTTCCACTCCTTCTGAACCTAATGGTGCCACGTGTCGGGGAAATCTTCAAGAATACCAGTTCTCCAACCTTTAACAAATTCATAATCAAGTCTTAGTTCCATAATCAAAATGTTTAAATTGACTTGAATTTCATAAATTTAATTACCTCAAATTCCAAGGGCCTTCGGTGGCTATTTGCCCAATGTCGTTGCCTGTCTTGAGCCACTCGAAGTCTGTCCCTTATTTGCTTTACCTTCTCAGTTGAATCGATCACCATCTCTGGTCCCAGCAGGGCTCTTTCTCCAACGTCGTCCCATGATAGCGGGGTACGACATCTTCGTCCATACAGAGCTTCAAATGGAGTCATCTCAATACTTGCTTGGTAACTGTTATTATAAGAGAACTCCACAAGATGTAGATAGTCTTCCCAGGATCCTCCAAAATCTAGAACACATGTACGGAGCATATCTTCAAGTGTCTGGATTGTACGTTCCAATTGTCCATCGGTTTGGGGATGATAAGCTGTGCTGAATTTGAGTTGAGTCCCCAAGCTGGCTTGTAAGCTCTTCCAGAAGTGAGAGGTGAATCTTGAATCTCGGTCGGAGACAATACTTACTGGGACTCCATGCAGTCTGACAATGTGTCTGATATATAAATCTGCCAGCTTTTCTGTAGATATCCCCACTTTGAAAGGTAGAAAATGTGCAGACTTGGTCAGTCTATCTACTATCACCCAGATTGCATCCTTTCCACTCGGTGTCCTTGGAAGTCCGGAAACAAAATCCATTGTGATATGTTCCCACTTCCACTCCGGAATGGGCAGTGGTTGAAGCAATCCTCCAGGTCTTTGTCTTTCTGCCTTGACTTGCTGGCACACTAAACAACGAGATACGAACCTGGTTACTTCTCTTTTCATGCCATGCCACCAAACATGCGTCCTCAGGTCCTTGTACATCTTATTGGCTCCTGGATGTATAGAGTATTGCGATCTGTGCGCCTCTTGCATAATTTTTTCTCTTATGTCTCCTCGAGGTACACATAATCTATCGCCATGCCTCAGTGATCCATCTTCATGAATTCTGAAATCTTCCACTAATCCAGCTTGCACTTGTCCTCGAAGGCTTCGCAGGCCTTCGTCTTGGAACTGAGTCTCCTTGATCTTGTCTATTAAAGTAGACTGAATCTGCAGGTTCATCATTTGGCCTTCTTTTCCTGGGATAATTACTTCAATACCTAAACTTTCCAAGTCCTCTAGCAGGTGTCTGTCCATAGTCAAGTACATCGCCATAGGATATCTGCTTAGAGCATCAGCAACTACATTGGCCTTCCCAGGATGATATTGGAGGGTGATATCAAAGTCTTTCATTAGTTTCAGCCACCTTCTTTGCCTCATGTTTAGCTCTTTCTGGGTGAAGATATATTTTAAGCTTTTGTGGTCCGTAAATATTTCCACCCTTTCTCCATAAAGATAGTGCTTCCATAGCTTAAGAGCAAAAATGACAGCTGCCAATTCTAAATCATGAGTTGGATAGTTCTTTTCATGAGGTCGAAGCTGTCTAGAGGCATATGCTATTACTTTCTTGTTCTGCTCCAAAACACAACCTAGACCTTTTCCAGAAGCATCACTATAAATAGCGAAACCTCCGGTTCCAGAAGGTAAGGTCAGAATAGGGGCAGTAGTCAGCCTTTTCTTCAATTCCTCGAAAGCATGCTGACATTCATCAGTCCAGGTGAACTCTTCATCCTTCCTTGTTAATTTTGTCATGGGCTCAGCAATTCTTGCAAAGTCCTTCACAAACTTTCGATAGTAGCCAGCTAGTCCCAGGAAGCTTCTAATCTCTGATACAGAGTCTGGAGTAGGCTAGGATTCTACTGCCGCTATCTTCTTAGGATCTACTGCTATTCCATCTCCAGTCACAACATGTCCCAAGAATTCTACTTTGTCTAGGAAGAAGGCACATTTAGATAATTTTTCATAAAGTTTTTCCTTCCTCAGAGTCTCCAATGCTAACCTCAAATGTTCTTCATGTTCTTCGGGGGTCTTGGAGTAGATCAAAATATCATCAATGAAGACCACTACAAATTTGTCTAGGTATGGCTGGAAAACTCTGTTCATTAAGTTCATAAAAACTGCTGGAGCATTCGTCAACCCGAACGGCATTACTAAGAATTCGTAGTGTCCGTTCCGGGTATTGAAAGCAGTTTTAGGGATGTCTTCTTTTCTCACCCTTACTTGGTGGTAACCAGACCTCAAATCAATCTTTGAAAATATCCGAGCTCCACTTAACTGATCAAATAAGTCATCTATCCTGGGCAGGGGATACTTATTCTTAATTGTTAAGGCATTCAAGGCCCTATAGTCAATAGACATTCGGGATGTTCCGTCCTTCTTGGGCACAAATAATACTGGAGCTCCCCAGGGGGAGACACTAGACCTAATGAAGCATTTGTCTTCTAGTTCTTTGATTTGTTCATTTAGTTCTATTATCTCCTTCTTGTTGATTCTGTAGGGATTTTGAGATACTGGTGCTGCTCCTGGCACTAAGTCAATGGAGAATTCAACTTCTCGATCTGGGGGTAAGCCTGGGAGATCCTCAGGGAAGACATCAAGGTATTCAGAGATGATAGGTAGTGGCAATTCTTCTGTTATTAGGGCTCCACAAATTTTGTTATTACCCATTTCTCTAGAACCTCTAGCAAATTCAAATTCTGGCTTGTCAGGGGGCCTGAAGATTACACTACCTCTGTGGCAGTCTATAGTGGCATGATGTTGACTTAACCAATCCATACCCAGTATAATATCAAAACTGGGAACTGGCATTACAAGTAGCCTAGCATACAGTTCTCTTCCACATAATATAATAGGACAATTGTTACAGGCATCACTAACCGGAATAATTCCTCCACCGGTAATGATCTTATAACAATCCTAAGGGGTTTAGTGATTAAGCTATGCTTCATAAGGAAATCTACTGACATAAATGAATGTGAAGCTCCAGAGTCAAACAAAGTAATAGCTGGTATTGAATTTATAAGCACAGAACCTGTGATCACGTCTACTGTGGCTTCAGCTTCTTCCAGAGTCATTGCATAAGCACGACCTTGCTGCGGTGCACCCCTCTGTTGCTGCTGTTGGTGCTGAGCAAAGCGTTGTTGTTGTGTTGGAAGTGGGGGTCCCCTCCGTTGTACTGCCGGGGCCCTGGCATGGACGGGAGCCTTGGGTGCAGCGGTGCGTCCTTGAGCAGCTGGACAGTCCCTCATTTGATGCGCTGCTGAGCCGCAGTAGAGGCAGGCACCTAGCCTCTTCCTGCAAACTTGCCAAGTATGACCTGGTTTTTGGCAAAAGTTACAAGCAGCAGCTTGTTGGTTCTGTCCTTGAGCCTGGTGTTGGGGTGCTGGAGCTCGAGGGAGAGGACGCTGAGTTTGCTGCGGGGCCCTCTGCTGTTGTTGTTGTTGTTGTTGAAAAGGGCGTTTGTTGGGTCCCGCATTTCCGGTATCTCTCTCTCGTTTCAGTTTATGCCCCATATCTCTCTCAACGCCTTGTGCCACGCTCAGGATTTCTTCATAGGTGCGAGCTCGACTGGTGGTGACAGCAAGGCGAATATCCGGAGACAGCCCCTTCTTGAATCTACGGGCTCTGTCTTCCGGGGTACGAACCATGTACTCCGTAAAGTGGCTTAACCTGCTAAATTCAGCAGTATATTCATCAACAGACAGGTTACCTTGTTCCAGTCTCTCGAATTGGCTTTCGAGAGCTTCCCGAGCCACTTCGGGGTAGAATTTCTCCTTGAATAGCCTCTTGAAGTCCTCCCAGGTGAGGTCAGGAGCAGATAGTTGGGGTTCATCTCTGAACCAGGTTCGAGCAATGTCGAACAGTTGCAGGCTTGCGGACTCCACTTTGAGGTCATCAGGGACCCGAGCAGTCTTCAGGAGTCTCTCAACATTCTTTATCCACTCATCGGCATAGAGAATGCCCTCAGTTCTGTAGAATTCCAGGGGTCTAAGATTCTTGAAGTCTTTGGCACTCCCTGGCCTCTTGAGTGATGACTCCTGGGACTTAAGAGCTTCTGAGAGGCTGGTCCGCAGAAGTGCAGTCTGTTCTTTCTGGGATTCCACCAGTCCCTGGAACACTCCAAGTAGTTGTGCCCCATCAAGAGTAACTGCCGAAACAGATGGAGGCGGCGGGAGTGCAAGAGTCTCGGGCACATTCTGCTCAGCTGGTTCTGATGTGCCTCCTACTGTGTTCCTTGTCTGGACCATTCTGAAAGATTAAGGGATAGGAAGATCAGAATAGAATACTTGGAAATCAAAGGCGATAGGAAAATTGAGCAGAAATGATATCAGGAATTGAAATAAGGACCCTATACTGTGAATGAGCTTTTCCTAGAATCCTCAATCTTATTCTATACCCTGTCCTAGGGTATTACCCTATTTTAGGATAGGACCTGCATGGGCCACCATAAAAATGTGTCACGACCCGCACCCGGAAATTCGGGCACGAGTACGTGGGTACGTCCAGCCTACGCCGCAGAGTCGGCGGTAGTACGCTGTCTAGGTCAAATCTATCTAAACTAAACTAGCTCATTCACAAATAACATAAGCAAGATAATATGAGAACAAAAACTTAAGATTTGCAACTGAAATAAATACGACAACAGATTCAAATGTTTTAGTACAGCAATTCAGAATGGAATCGGGGACAAACCCGATTAATAAGATAAGAAACAAAATAAAAGATAGCTACTACTAGCTACTCTGCAGCAGGGGTCTCCTGGGTGGGTTCTGGCTCCTCATAGGTATCATCTGTACCCTCATAGGGACCATAATAAGTAGGGGCAAGGTCCTCATCATCGCCTAAATCAACAGATCCAGTCAGGAAAGGAGCAAAGTACACAATGCACAACAAGGTTAAACTAAATATTTATGACAATTAAATTGAATATCATGTTGAGAACTGCATAAGAGAACATCAATACCTCAGAATTAATGCTGTAAACAGGAATATGAGGAAACATAACTAAATGAAACAGGAAATGAAACTACAACAGTCAGCAAGAAATATAACATGACCAGAAACTATCTGTGTGAACTTGTGTTTGTTTTTAGAATACATAGTTGGCATGTAGGGGTTTATAAGGCTAATCCGGCCGTTATAAACGGCTATTAAACAGGGAAAATCGAGATCCGGCTGAGGTTCAGTCGCGTACCAACAGCTATTAAACAGGGCAGGGAAAAGGGTAAACTACATGCCTTCTAGTATTCTCCCACCCGACATGAAAACAAGACATGAACTCCAAATATTCAAGACATGAATCCAGCATTTCTAACACTAGGGGTAATCATCAAGGGTACTAGTAAAGCAGGGAATTAATTATCACAATATAAATATTTAACTTGAAGTGCAGGTACTTGCCAGATGTTCGGATCTGATTAATTTGGTTCTTGGGGAAAATTTCTAGAGATGAGTCCAAAAGCTGAAATAGACATTACCATCACGCTCAGAAGATGTCAAATAGCTAGAAATGCCTGTCCTTGGGTCCAATTTGGAGACAAGGACAAAAACGACAGTTTCGGGTCAAAACGGGGTCCGCCGGTGGGCCCGCTTTGCACCGAAAAACGTGTCCGGGTCAAAAGTCTCCAAATTCACCAAACTTAGTGTCAACAGGTCAGGAACGTTGATACGAACCCAACGGAACTTCCAGATTTGGATTCCGATGAGCCGAACACAAAATCGCCCGTCGAGCGGGACTTGTGGGGCCCACGACACGCGATTTCGTCAACGTTCTCAGAATCGAACCAAACTTGACCCACAGGACCAGCGTATCGCTACGAGTCCGATGGCTCAAGTTTCGTCTCGATCTGACGAGTGTACAAGAAGTTAGGGCGAATTGTCGAAAAGTCAGATACGGGGCGATGTCCGCGGATACGCGTTGATTCCGGTGTGCACGCACACCCGAATCAGCTTCCACAAAATCTCACACGTCCGTATCGACGACGCGCACGTATTTGTGAAGACCGCACCGTCCAAGTCGTCCCGTTTGGCGGGGCGCACTCAGTTCCGGGGTAAAACAGGGTCTGGTTTTTCCTGTTTTTGGATCGCGGTGTGCGATCACCACAGGACGCAATGCCCCGAGCGGTTTGTCCGGGCACCGAGAGGGTCATACAGGCTTCCCAACGCAATTTACGGAATTGAAAACGGAGATACAGGGTGCAAGATACGAGTACCTGAACCGGGCTCTTCGAAACAGGGAAATCTTGTGTCCGTGTCGTGTCCGACACGACACGAGGAATTGGGGAAAAAGTTAGGGTTTCTGATTTCCAGCGACGGCCGGCCGGCGGAGGGCTGAGCGGCTTGCTGGGGGCCAAGGGCTGTCGGCCGGGTGCTGGGCGGCGCCGGCGAGGGCGGCACGGCGCCGGAGGCGGCGGATACGCTGGCTGCGGGGTTGTCGTGCTCGAGCACGATCTCCGGCGGCTGGGCTGGGGTCGTCGGCTGGAGGCGAGGGGTTGCAGCGACGAGGTCGGGGAGCCAGGCGACGGGGTCGGCCGGCGGTGGTGGAGTTCGAGGCTGACGGTGGCGAGGGTGGGGGCTGCGGGGGTTTTTATAGGGGAGAGGGTGGCCGGGTGAGGCGGGGGAAGCGGCGGCCGGTGCGGAGGTGCGCGGAGCGGGCGGGGGAACGTGGCCGGCGTGGCGCGGCGGCCGCGGGAGGCGGCGGCGGACGCGGAGCAGCGCGGGTCAGGCGGTCGTGGGGGGTGCTGGGGAGACCGGGTCGGCGGGCGGACGGGTCGGGTTCGGGCAGACCCGACCCGACCCGGTAAGGGAAGCGGGTTGGGCTGCTGGGCTGGGCCGGATCAGGCCCAATGGGCCAGAAAAAGAAAAAAATAAAATAAAAAGAAAATAATAGAAATAATAATAATAATAATAATAAATATAATTAATTAATTAATAAAATAGTTTTTAGGCATTTAAAAATGGGTCTGAGGCCCAGAAAAATCCAGAAAAATTACCCTAAGTCCAGTTTTCCATTTTACACCCAAAAATATTATTTCTATGATATTTTAATATTATTTATTGCCAATTAAAAATCATTTATTAATTAAAAACCTTGATTTTAATTACAGAAAAATTCCCAGAAAATTCCAGAAAATTGGAAAAAATCCAAGATTTAATAATTTGAAAATTCAGGGGTTTTACACTGTCAGATAGACTCCTCTGAAGAGTGTTGCCTCTATGCAACCCGAATAAGAGGGATAGTCCGATTGCGCAGTTGCTTTTCCCTCCGATCTAATATCGCAACCGGTTGCTCTGAATATGTGAGGATATGTCCGACCTCAAGCTCGGAATGGTCTAGCACATGACTAAGATCCGCTATGTACCTCCGAAGCTAGGAGACGTGGATCAACCGGTTGCTCTGAATAGGTGAGGCTAGGTCCGACTTAAAGTTCGAAATGTCTAGCACATGATTAGGATTCACTATGTACCTTCGAAGCTGGGAGACGTGGAATACGTTGTATACTCCCTCTAGGTTATGTGGCAGTGCATGGTCTAGCACATGATTAGAATCCGCTATGTACCTCCGAAGCTGGGAGACGCGGAATACGTTGTGTGTACCTCCGAAGCTGGGAGACGTAGAATACGTTGTGTACTCTCTCTAGGTTAGGTGGCAGCATGTCACGCCCCAGTCCCAAAATATCGAGGGACTGGACACGTGGCAATGGCCAGCAGCACGCACCGTTGGACAACCCAATTTAATGGATCCATCAGGGTATGCTTAAGCTGTAGTCTAACAGGAAATAGAACAATTATTACAAGTCCCAGGTTATTCTAATCTCATCCACAACAGATAATCACAGATTAAATGCCAGAATAACGCAAATAATATAAACTAACAATCTCAATAAAAGTGTCTCGGTGAACAATCCGAGAACAAGTCTGATACATCAAGCAAATAGACAGGAAATAAAGGAACTGGAAATAGAAACAGAAATAACTGACTATATACAGCCAATGCTCAGGAGAAGTCCTCTGGCACGATCTCGTTCTCAGGTTCTGGTACAGCTCCTGGAAGTGCTCCTATACGGTATATCTCTGGATGGATCTCTTCGGCTATACCTGGGGACATAATCCGGATCCAGGTCCTCAGGGGACAGCAAGGTACAGAAAATACAAGCCATACTAATGCAGTGAAATAGTCAATAAAATAAACATGGTAAATATATAACCATCTATGTGAAATACAGGTGAGAACATCACCAGTACTCAGGCTGAGACTACTACAAGCTCTGTGTAGGGGAGCCGGTAGCAGCGATATCATGTAGTTGTCTAGCTCGGAGAGAGACTGAGACGCCGGCATAATATAGTCAACCTGTAGCCTGTGTGTCTCTCCAGCAATAAATGGTACAATAGGAAAACACTAAATAACCAGCTAAGTGATATGCAAGATGAGAGCAGCACTAGAACTCAGGCTGAAACCACTACAAGCTCGGTGTCGGGGAGCCGGTAGCAGTGATATCATGTGGTCGTCTAGCTCAGCGGAAGACTGAGACGCCAGAATGATATAAAATCAACCTGTAGCCTGTGTGTCTCTCCCCACCCAATGTAATCATACGTCTCATGTCCATGTGGCCCCATGTCCATGTCACGTAAGATCATATCTAATGCAACAAGTCATATATCTAGGAACATAATGTCAATGTCAAGCCCTGTATCCTATACAGAATTACCACGAATATCTCAGGAAGATCCTGTCCATGAATTGTGTCAAGTGTCCTGGGTTATGATGTACTGGATAAGACAAGTACGAGAAATATCGGGTCTCGGTATCCATGTCTAGATGACAATACACAACGCCGCGTACGGTGTTGGCACCCGACTATGAATCGGACGCTAAGTAAAGTCACACGGTCCTAGGTCAAGCATGAACCACAATATATATATATATATATATATATATATATATATATATATATATATATATATATAATCCAAGGGAATAAGTAACAAAGACTGCAAGTTTTGGCGAGGTACACTTGCCTGTGGCTCCGGCTCCGATTGCGGCTCTGACTTCAGCTGGATTTGCAGGCGGTACTCCGGTTGCTGAAATAAACATCACCATCAGATCCAGAAAATATCAATCAGCTAGAAATGCCTGTCCTTGAGTCCAATTTGGAGACAAGGGCAAAAATGACAATTTCGGGTCAAAACGGGGTCCGCATGTGGCCCGCTTCGCACCGAAAAATGTGTCAGGGTCAAAGATCTCTAAATTCATCCAACTTAGTGTCAACAAGTCAGGAACGATGATACGAACCCAATGGAACTTCCAGAATTGGATTCCGATGAGCCGTTCTCAAAATCGCCCCTCGAGTGGAGCCTGTGGGGCCCACCACACGCGATTTTGTCAACGTTCTCAGAATCGAACCAAACTTGGCTCACAGGACCAGCGTATTGCTACGAGTCCGATGGCGCAAGTTTCATTTCGATTCGACGTGTGTACACAAAGTTAGGACGCGTTCCAGAACTGACGGATACGGGACGGTGTCCGCGGATACGCGTTAATTCCGGTGTGCACGCACACCCGAATCGACTTCTGCGAAATTCCACACGTCCGTATCAACGACGCGCACGTATCTGTGAAGACTGCACGCGACCAAGTCGTCCCGTTTGGCGGGGCGTACCCAGTTCCGGGGTGAATCAGGGCGTTATTTTTCCTGTTTTTGGATCGCGGTTCGCGATCGCCACAGGACGCGATGCCCCGAGCGGGTTGCACGGGCACCGAGTGGGTCACGCAGGGTCCGCGACGCAACAGACGGAATCGAAAACAGAGCTATGAGGAGAAAGATACAAGTACCTGAACGGGGCTCGAAAACCGAATTTTACCGTGTCCGACACGTGTCCGACACGCACGTGTCTAGGGTTAGGGTTTGGGTCTGCGGCGGCCGGAGCTGGCTGGGGCGACACTGGAGAGGGCGGCCGGAGGCGGCGCAGGCTCGGGCAGCGCGGTGGCGGTGAGGAGCCGGCGGGTCAAGGCTGGCCGGGGCTCGGGGAGCTCTGGCCAGCTGCTGCTGCTCTCGAGGGGCCGCTGGGAAGGAGGAAGGCGGTCGGCGTCACGGCGGGTGGCGGCGAAGCTGGGGCACGGCGGCGCTGGCGGCACGGCGGCGCTGGCGGCATGGCGAGGGGAGCGGTGGCGCAGGCACGGCGGGGAGGCGGTCGGAGGGGGAAGCTGGGTTGGGGGAGGAGAACGCAGGGGAGGGTTTTATAGGGGCGGTGAGCTGGGGGTCGTGGCCGGAAGAGGCGGAGGGGAGGCGACGTGGCGACGTGGGACGCGGGCGGGCGGCCCGTGGCCGAGCGGAGTGGGCGGAGCGTCGGGAGACGCGGGGGCGAGGGCTTCGTGGGGGTGGCGGGTTCGGGCACGGGCGGGTCGGGTTCGGTCGGGCGGACCCGACCCGATAGCCCATGGGCTGGGCTAGGGCTGGGCTTGGGTTTATTTGGAAAATAAATAATTAATAAAAATATAGTTTTTAGGTGATATAAAATAGGTCCGGGGCCCAATAAATTCCAGAAAAATTAACCTAAGTCCAGTTTTTCATTTTACACCCAAAAATATTATTTTCATAATATTTTAATATATTTTAAAATCATTTAATTTTATTTAATGTCAAAAATATCTTGATTTTAATTAGTAAAAATTCCCGAAAAATCCCAGAAAATTCTGAAAAATCCAGTTTTAAAATCTTGAAAAATCAGGGGGTTTACACAGCACAAGTCTATAGGACTTCTATTATATTTCTTACGACAATTCCATCCACAATTCCGTCGAGCCGCTTTTAGGCGTTTGATTTTCTCTTCTCTCTTAAGTCTCAAATTACATTTAAATTTAATATTTATAAAAGATTTTAAAAGTATAGAAAAATTCAAGATAAACAATATTTGATTAATATATTTGAAAAGTTGAATGAATACAAAAAAAATCAAGATAAAAAGATGAAGAACAAATGATACTGAGACTATTCTTTTAATTATGACTTGTCATGTTTCTTGTATTTTTCTTTCTATCGGTTAGATCTTGCTAGTGCTAGACGTATTAGTATTTGAATATTTTAGATATAAAATGACATAATTATGACAACCAAAAAATGGATTTATAATTTACGACAAGAAAATTTGTAACCAAGTATCATAATTATATCATTTACATGTACCAAATATTATAATTATATCATTTACATGCAATAAGACAATATATTTGCAACAACACTTGCTATAACAAATACTACTGCATACAACTAACGTTGCATTGGGTTTCATGTACGGACAACAAAACAAAACAATCCCTAAATTTGAGGTCTGTTACTTTAACAAAAATCTGATTAAGTTCCACACTTATTTGATTAAGTTCTACACTCATTCGACTACTAATCAGTGGTATAAACCATAAGCAACCCAAGTACTCATCAATCACCCCACGTGGATCGGGAGAGGGAAGGAGATGGAGGATTTGAGAGTGGAAGACATTTTCGTCAATTTTTTTTAATTTTTTGGTTGACCATCATGACTGAACAAATTTCGTCAAAAGTGGAAGAACATATACATTATGCAAATGATGTACTCTTAAATATGATAAAAAGATTGGAGGGTAAGTCAAAAAAAAAAAAAAAAAAAGGGGAGGGTCCGGTAAAGTAAAAGGATTTCCCTCTTAGGAATAATACATGATTCTTGGGTTCATTAACAAACACACTAAAGAGACAGAAACTAATTAGAAGAAGTCCACAGCATACTTAACAACGGATAACTAACTATATTAGCAAAGCAAAACAACTGTACATTATTCATTATAGCTAATCACAAATATGACAGCTTTTGGACAAAAATTGAAAGGCAATACCCAAGTAAACAAGAGAGGTATACCACACCTGATCCCCTAAAAAAAACAAGCAACAAAACTTCCAGGAACTCGGCAACAACTATCACCGGCATCTTCTTGCACCACCACAGCCTACCACGTAAGTTAAGACTCCCACATTTTGTATATATACGTTTTCTATATAATCAAGAGTTGAAATCCACCCTATATATACTTTCAGAACCTCACTTCCTTTGTCAAGCAGCTACCCTACGTTTGTTGTCGAGATGATTGACGATTTCTTCATGTTCTTTAATGGTGCTGGCCGCCTTGTCAGCCTCCAATGTCAGGAACTTGTCCACCTGTGTGGCTGCTTGCCGACCTTCAGAGATCGCCCAGACAACCAGTGACTGGCCACGACGGCAATCTCCTGCTGCAAAGACACCATCTACACTCGTTGAGAAGCGGCCATACTCTGCTTTGAAGTTTGATCTGCTGTCTCGCTCCAAGCCTAACGGGTCTGCGATTGTCTGCAAATATGGATTGAGAAAATCAATTGTTGGACGCTTAAGCAAACCATATAATTGATACTTGCATGATAAGACGGTATACTGTTAAATAACTTAAGACTAGGGAACTCACTGATTCTGGACCAAGAAATCCCATAGCAAGGAGGACAAGGTCAGCTTCTATGATCTCTTCTGACCCCTTGATTTCCTCAAACTGAAATCTGCCGTTGCTGTCCTTTGCCCACTCTACATGTACCACCTCGAGACCTTTCACAAAGCCATTTTCATCTCCAATAAAGCGCTTAGTAAGGACCTCGTATGACCTAGGGTCTTTTCCAAATTTGGTTGTAGCTTCTTGGTGTCCATAATCCACACGGAAAATCCGAGGCCACTGTTAACACAATCATAAGCAGAGTAAAAAAAATTAATGACTTCGTACATATAAAATTGAAGCAAGCTGAAAGACATCTAATGATTTCTCTGAAACCCTAGGATAAACTTCGTGAATTCGTGTTTTAAGATATACTGAGGTACTGCATAGAAAAGGAAGTCATATAATAGTTTGGTATTTTTTTGTTTGTTTGTAAAGTTTCATTCAACTACATTATGGCATCATGCAGTTTTACTTCACTAAAATGCAAAGCCAAATATAATTCATTGTACATGTTATTAAGGGAAAGGACTGAACCTGGGGCCATGGGTTGCCTGGTGCTCTTTTTTGAGGTGGCTCAGGAAGGAGCTCGAGATTAACGATATTAGTGCAACCATGACGGATGGATGTCCCTATACAATCTGTTCCCGTATCACCTCCACCAATTACCACCACCCTTTTTCCTTTGGCAGAAATATATTTACCATCCTGCAGCTTGCTATCCAACAAGCTCTTAGTATTTGCATGCAGAAATTCCATAGCAAAGTGAACACCAGACAGTTCACGCCCAGGAACAGGCAGATCCCTGCAATGAAAATTAAATATTTAACGATAAACCTTACTCCTAGTGTTATGCAACAAGTTACAAACTCTCGAAAGAAAAGAAATTATTAGTCCACGGCTATGTAAATAAGGCAGTCATTAACATATGACAACAGAGGAAAGAACTTTTAAATATATTATTATACCATTCCATCAGTAATAAGAAATTAAACTAATAGTATTTGTGTTTGGTAAATTATTAACATTTACCTTGGCTTCGTAGCTCCACAAGCTAAAATGATTGCATCATTTTCAGCACGAATAGTATCGAGGGAGTAGATGGGATCTATTCCAACATTAGCATTCACAATGAACTTAACACCTTCCTCAGCCATGAGGTTGACACGACGCTGAACAACATCAATCTTGTCTGCCTTCATGTTTGGAACTCCATACATCATCAGACCCCCAATCCTATCAGCACGCTCGAAAACAGTGACATGATGCCCCATTTTGTTTAGCTGATCCGCTGAGGTCAAACCAGCTGGCCCACTGCCTATTATGGCAACTCGCTTTCTGCATAATTAGGCCATATATTTTGTCAGATGTCTCAAAGGTGATATCCACATCTTACTCAAAGTAGACCAGCTTGCAAGTATCTACTAGTACTACTACTACATACAAAAATAGGTTCAAGAATTGATTCAACGATGCGGTACAGAACCTTCAAAACAAAAAAAGTTCTCTTTGGAATTGGTCAAACTCCAAATGCATGTATATCATGAATACTTAATAAGGCTTGATTCTCAGCTGAAGGTTTTCAAAATCCTAAAACCTGATAGTTAAATAGGATGAACAACAAAAACATACCCAGATCTTCCAGGCGGAGGACGTGGCACCATCCAACCTTCTTCAAAGGCTTTGTCTATGATAGAGCACTCTATGCTTTTAATTGCCACAGGGTTCTCAATAATGCCAAGAACACATGAACCTTCACAAGGAGCAGGACAAACACGGCCAGTGAATTCTGGGAAGTTATTAGTTTCAAGAAGCCTATCCAAAGCTTCACGCCATCTATTTTGATGGACTAATTCATTGAACTCCGGTATCTTATTTCCAAGAGGGCACCCAGAGTTATCCTGTAACAGTATTTAAACACAATAAGTCAGCTGCAAGATAAACCTATAAGTTACATAATCGACTTCCTTCCTTACAGGCAAGATTATTTATTAATCCAAACAGCATACCATAAAAACTAAAACCAATCTTGTGGTGTGTTTTCTTTCTTGATCATTAGTTCCTTAAAAGTAATTCACCTACACGATTAGACTAGCCAATCTCTCGGTATCAATCATCGCATTCAGATCTATAGTTTATTTACTCCCTAATCCTAGAATTAACATTGAGAAAAATGTCACCTCCAAGCTACAATCGAGTGTTCTCTAGATAATAATAATAAAAAAGATATACAATAGCCCAACTGTAAAAGCTAGAGAAGGTTTCTTTTTGTTTATCATTTATCAACCTCAGTAAAAATTATTTTGAACTTGAACTGTCTGCTAAAATATACAATTCACAATGCCTCTAGCTTCAACAATCATTATGATGCAAATACTTGGAAAAATAAATAAACATCACCTTCAAAATTGGCTGTCCAATATTCAAAAGCAGATAAACAAGAAATATGAACTCAGTTTCATGATGCAGTCTTTATAAGCGAAGCTTCTGACAACACTAGTGAACTTCACAAATTTTAAGAATGAACCTGCGACCGACAGTCTTACAAATGAAAAGTGGATCAAGAGTAGCTAGACATTTCTGAATGATAATTTACGAAGTGAATTGTGGAACAAAGCCTGTGATGATGCCAAGGGTGAAAAGCTAATAAAGGTGGGTCGAGAGTAGCTAATCGGTCACAAATACAATGTCTTCCATAGTGATCAGCAAAAGAAATGATAACTTTCAGGTATATATATAGGTCATATTTGGCATCCAGAACAGTGTTAATATTTCAACTATTCTTGTGACTGATGCTCATAGGAATAAACCGTGGTTCTTTTCCAATAAAAAAAAAAAACTATTATGTACTTCAACAAAATATCACCACATAGATTATACATAGAAGCTTCTCAAGTTATTGTAATGGGATTTTTCATATTACACATGTCATCAAATCTTGAACCTGATTATCATATATGGAATCATGCAAGCAACATACAACAGAACATCCATAGCACAACATGGATCCATAACACATCATATTGTTACAAAAAAATAAAAATTCATGCAGAGTATGCCATACAAGCTAAACCCTTCATTTAATTGGTAATACCCTTTATAGGACTTCAAACTCAACAATATGATACGAGTCAAAATGCTTATCCACCACTAATATATATGTAAACAAACACAACATATTCCTCCATCTAATCTCAAAAATTTCCTTTTTAAAGAGCAAAAAAATTATATGTACCTGATGGCAGAAAGGAGTCCCACAAAAAAAAAGTTCATGCAAAGTATGACGACTGCTACTAAGAACCTAACAGCAGAACAAATCCAGTCCGAGTGACTGGGAGTCCGGGTAACTGGGTACCCTCGGCGAGGGTGATGACCGCATGAAATCAAGCTAAACCCGTCATTTAATTAGTAATACCCATTATAGAACTTCATCAAACTCAACAATATGATACGAGTCAAAATGTGTATCCCCCACTAATATATATGTAAACAAACACAACATATTCCTCCATCCAATCTCAAAATTTTCCTTTTCTAGTAAAACAAATTATATGTACCTGCTGGCAGAAGGGAGTCCCACAATCCATACAGCGGGCAGATTGTGTCTTCAACAGCGGTCCAGGCTTGGACTCCATGGCAACTTCTTCCCAATCATTAATCCGAGCACTAGGATCCCTATACGAAATGCTCTCCCGTTCATAGTGTATAAAGCCTCCATCCTTGACAGCATTAGCAACTTGTGTTGGCCTCTCTGATGCCTTTGAATCTTCCCCATTCTGTGTACACATGACTTAAATAAGAGGTTTTGAAGGGACAATACATTCCAAACTAGGGTGTGCATGTGTCTGCATGCCTGCATGTGTGTGTGATTGCTAATAATAGGAAAACTGGTTTCCCTAGCATAGACAAGGGTATTTATGGCAAATAGCTTTGTCCTGTTTACTGAACGATAGATTAAAGATTCAACTTCCTGCCAAAAGATACATCAGTACTTCAAAGTTTAAATAAGTATTTCTTTTTCAATTCAATTAATCATTCATGGATGTGCTAGTTTGCATTCATATATGCAGTTTTCCTTAGAAATAGGGGACTATCTGATCAGGAAATTGAACTAGGATACTTCGTAGATGTTTAATGAAGGAATATAGTGATATAATAGCTTTTTCCTGTTAACTGAACAATAAATTAAAGATTCAACTTCCCTACCAAAAGATACATCAGTACTTCAAAGTTTAAATAAGTATTTGTTTTTCAATTCAATTAATCATTCATGGAGGTGCTAGTTTGCATTCATATGCAGTTTTCCTTAGAAAGAGGGGACTATCTGATCAGGAAATTGAACTAGGATACTTCATAGATGTCTAATGAAGGAATATAGTGCTTATATTACCGTATTAGCTTTCCCATTTGAAGAAACCAGCTTCTTCAGCTCTTCAAATGCATCCTTCTTCATCAACTCCAGTTCTTCTCGTTTCTCAGCTTCTTTGCTAGCTTTCTCAGCCTTTAAGTTCTGAAGAACCCTCTTATAATCCCGTGGATATACTTTGACAAACTTAGGAAGAAGTTTATCGAAAATTGAGAGAACTTCTCTTGCTAATACACTGCTAGTGTGCCGCTGATGTTGTTGTATCATCATTTTCAAAGTAGTAATGTCTTCTTCATCCTCGACTTTATCAAGATCTACTAATTCAGAATTGCATCTAGTATGGAACTCTCCATCCACATCAAAAACATAAGCAATCCCACCACTCATACCAGCAGCAAAATTCCTCCCAGTTTTACCGAGTACAACAACAATGCCACCAGTCATGTATTCACATCCGTGATCACCAACACCTTCTACAACTGCTTTAGCACCCGAATTTCGTACACAAAATCTCTCTGCTGCCATTCCATTGAAATAGGCTTCCCCATCAGTTGCACCATATAAAGCAACGTTACCAATGATAATGTTCTCTTTTGGGTCAAACTGGCTACTTCGTGGAGGATAAACTACTACCTTGCCACCAGATAACCCTTTCCCAACATAGTCATTGCTATCCCCTTCAAGCTCAAGGGTGATTCCTGGACAAAGAAAAGCCCCGAGACTCTGACCAGCGCTACCAGTTAATTTAATATGAACAGTATCAGTCGGAAGCCCCTTCATATGATAGCGCTTAGTAACTTCATTACTAAGCATGGTACCAACAGCACGATTTACATTCCTAATCGGCATCTCAATGTAAACAGGAAGACCATTTTCCAGAGCAGCTTTAGATAAAGAGATCAAGTCCTGGTCCAAAGCCATATCAAGAGCATGATCCTGTTTCTGGATGCAATACTGGGCAGCTTCCGGACGGATCTCAGATGCAGGTCTGAGTAGCAAGCTCAGATCAATGTTTTCCAATTTCTCATTGTTCTTAACCACCTCTGGATCAATTTCTAGCATATCTGAACGACCAACCATCTCATTTATGGTCCGGAATCCCAACTGAGCCATGATTTCGCGAACCTCTTCTGCCAGCATAAAGAAAAAGTTTATAACATGTTCAGGTTCCCCAGCAAATTTCTCACGAAGCACAGGGTCTTGAGTAGCAATGCCAACTGGGCAAGTGTTCTTGTGGCACTTGCGCATCATAATGCAACCAAGAGTGATAAGAGGGGCGGTACTGAAACCAAACTCTTCTGCACCAAGTAAAGCAGCAATAGCAACATCTCGTCCAGTTTTTAACTGGCCATCAGTCTGAAGAGTTGCTCGGCCACGGAGATCATTTGCCACTAATGTTTGATGCGTCTCTGCCAACCCGAGTTCCCAGGGGAGCCCTGCATTCTTAATGCCTGTCCAACGAGAAGCACCGGTGCCTCCATCATGACCAGAGATCAAGACATGGTCAGCATGTCCTTTTACTACTCCACTAGCAATTACTCCAACTCCAGCCTCCGAAACAAGCTTAACACTGATTCGAGCCCCTCGGTTTGAATTCTGTGATAGAAGAAAGAGGACAAAAAATAAATGACTAAGATGGCTGGTGGATGCACTAATCTAGTAAAATCCTCAAAAGTTAATGTAATTATTCCAAAAAAAGATAAGAACCCTTTATAGAAATCTTTTGGAAAACTTACATCTTAATATAGACTAATAGCAACGAGATATAAATAGGGTTATTTACACTAACCTTCCTTATGTTTTATGTTTATCACACGGACCTCCCTTATTTTGAAAATAATTACACGGACCTCCCCTATGCTTTATGTTTTAAGGGTGGTTAGTGTAATAATCCTTTACATAAAACATAAAACATAAAACATATGGGAGGTCTGTGTAATAAACATTAAACATATGGGAGGTTAGTGTAATTATTTTCAAAATAAGGGAGGTCCGTGTAATAAACATAAAACATACATCTTAATATAGACTAATAGCAACGAGATATAAATAGGGTTATTTACACTAACCTCCCTTATGTTTTATGTTTATCACACGGACCTCCCTTATTTTGAAAATAATTACACGGACCTCCCCTATGCTTTATGTTTTAAGGGTGGTTAGTGTAATAACCCTTTACATAAAACATAAAACATAGGGGAGGTCTGTGTAATAAATATTAAACATAGGGGAGGTTAGTGTAATTATTTTCAAAATAAGAGAGGTCCGTGTAATTAACATAAAACATAGGAAAGATTAGTGTAAATAACCCTAAAAATATAGACTACTAAAGTATATCCCGGGTTGTAATGAATCAATGTCACAAATATATACCTTAAGATCATGAATAAGTTGAGCAAGATCCTCGATTGAATATATATCATGGTGAGGAGGAGGACTAATGAGCCCTACACCAGCAGTAGAATTTCTAGTGATAGCAATGTCGCCAACGACCTTATGACCCGGCAGTTCACCTCCTTCACCAGGCTTGGCCCCCTGTTAACCACGTTAAACGGAATATTATTCACAACGTGATCGGAAAAGCAAAATAAATTCTAGTTTATATAACCTCACCAAATGTCAAAGGGTATGCATCAGTACAAAGACACACATAGGTGCTTTGTAGAGTCAGCTGCATCTGTCCATGAACATAAATTCATAAACAAGAGGAACTTTTGTTCCAGTAGGAAGATTGGAAGTGTACTAGGAAGGTTCCTGGTAATGATATTTGAACACAAACTGTAGTGGCATGTGTTTAGGTTCAAGAAACTACCTGAGCCATCTTTATTTGGAGTTCATCAGCATTGGTAAGATAGTAGCTAGAAACTCCAAAGCGTCCGCTTGCAACTTGCTTAATAGCACTCCTCCTTGGATTCATTGAACCATCTGGAAGAGGTTCCATACGTGAAGGTTGCTCACCTCCCTCACCTTCATTATTAATTGCAAAACAAATTATAGTTAATTAATACAAATGTGATCCATGTATTATACTTCATTCATTAACATGCATCTCATTTCAAAAGAAAAGGATAAAAGGTTAATGGAAGTGGAAATTCAAACTCCTCCTAATTCGCATTTGACTACTACCCTATGCTTAAGGTGCTACAGAAGTTTCTTAGGAAATGCCATCTATCAAGATCCTCCAAAAAGGAACCTTAACTAAAGCTTAAAGGAGGTATTCAAAAGAACAAGCAATCTTTTCGATAGAAGCCCTTACCAAATAACTTTTACATTCTTCTCCAAAATAAACAATCCTGTTACAATTATTTTCATATTTTTGAGATAAGGCCAATCATTAATGACTGTCCATGTCCTGGACTACTAGCACCAAGACCCCTCCCATTTAATTATTGCCTGGGCTTGGATTCGCAGCCGGGCACACTCCTCCGCTCCCTTACCAATGTTACCACTAGACCACACCCTTCATGGTAAACCCATTACAATTATTCATGGCAAAATTTGCTAATTGGTTAAGAAATCAAATGTACTTGTTATAGCAAATGTTCAAACTCTATGAAATTCTGTAATGTATGCTACTAGCAATCTACTAAAGAATTAAAAAAAAAAGGTTAATTCTTTAGAGATTATCATACCAGTATTAGATTTCCCTCCAAGTTTGTTCATGGCAACAGCTAGAGTGGTATGGGCTTCTAGTGATATCGAACCATAACTCATTGCTCCAGTGCAGAATCGCTTTACAATCTCACTAGCAGGTTCCACTTCGTCCAATGTAATCTTCTCTTTGATATCTTTAAACTTCAGCATCCCCCTTAGGTTGCAGGACTTATTTAACTCTTGAATTCGTCTAGAATATTCTTTATATGCTGCCACACTGTTCTGTTTGGCTGCTTCTTGCAACTTTGCAATAGCAAGAGGATCGTTAAGGTGAACTTCACCTCCTTTCCTCCAGTGATAATCCCCAGGGTTAGGCAATGCTGCTGCTTCTGCACTTCCAGGTGGTAAAGCCCTCTTAGGAAATGCCACTTCATGAAGGCGAAATGCATCCCGAGCAAGCATCTCAAATGTTGCACCCTCAACTCTACTTGGTGTTCCATTGAAACACTTTTGAATTACCTCAGAAGAAAGACCAAGAGCTTCGAAAATCTGTGCACCTTTGTAAGACGCCAGAGTGGAAATCCCCATTTTAGCAAGAACCTTCATCATGCCATAGTTGCTTGCCTTGAAGTATTTCTTAACAAGCTCCTCTTGTGTATGAAATCCACCATCTCTTTTAGGAGGGATCTTGCCATCAATCTGCAATCGACATATAGTTTCTACGGCCAAGTATGGGCATATAGCATCTGCGCCAAAACCAATAAGAGTAGAAAAGTGATGCACTTCACGAGGTTCGGCGGATTCTATTATCAAACCAACCCGTGTGCGCTCAAGTTTTGAGACTAGATGCTGATGTACAGCACCAATTGCCAAGAGGGAACTCACAGCAACACGCTCCGATGAGAAACCTGAAACAAGAATAAGGTGGACAGTTCAATTACATTCTTAAAGGTAAGTGGACAAGACTTCATTTACATTAAGATTCTAGAACACTGACTATCTTAAGCACCCTTAGTTTGAAAATTAAGTATGAGAAAAAAGAACACTAAAAAGAATTATCTGGAGTGCAAGAGATCACACAAGCATAAGAAAGCACAAAATGTAATTACCCCTTAAACAAGAAGAGTATAGCATGCTTATCAGAGGTAAAAAGCTTATGAAAAGATACAAAAGGAATTCAGGGAATGACTGTTAAAGGTCCTCACCTCTGTCCGATAGAACCAAAGTCGTATAACCCTCACGAATAGCACTACGAGCTTCAGAACATATCCTATCTAAAGTCTCCTCTAAACCCTTGCGACCACGGTTTTTAGAATAAGTAATGTCAAGAACTTTGCTCCGCCAACCTTTATATTCCATCTTTTTTATAGCTTCCGTTTCTTCAACAGATAGAAGAGGCCCTTTCAGTATGAGTCGATGGCATTGCTCTTCGGTGGTTTCAGTCAGATCCCCCTCTGGGCCAATCATGCAATCCATTGATGTGACTATTTTCTCTCTAATTGGATCAATGGGTGGATTTGTGACTTGAGCAAACATTTGTTTAAAATACTCAAATGTGAGCTTCTCTCTGTTGGACATCACTGCCAAGGGAGCATCATTTCCCATTGAACCAAGGGCTTCAGTGGCATCTTTTGCCATTGGCAACAACAACATTTCCAGCACTTCTACTGTGTAACTGCAATCACGTGTTTTAAGAGAAAACAATTACATGTTAAATATTTTAAATGACGAACGGAAAGTTGGATCATCAGCAATAGTAAAGCACAATGTACCCGAAAGCCTTCAATGGAGTCAAAAGCCCATGAATTCCCATATTTGCCATGTTATCATCATGATTATGTGCCTAAATATGACAAGATGAGATGAGTCCATCAATGCCAAAATTTGTCAAGTCGATTAATGGTAGTATTTAAGCTTATGTTATAGCAGCAGCAAACTACAGAAATAAAGAGGCCTCCAGTTGGCAAGTTGTGGAACTTACCGGAACAGCTCCAAATATGCCTGGAGGAACCCTATCAGTTTCTGGCACAGATTCTACAATATCCTTGAGGGTTATCATCTGTCTCTTGAGCCACTCTCCATATGGTCTTGCAAGCGAGTATTGTTTCTTCAAGGCCTCATCATCAACTACTGTATGATTTTCAAAATCAACTAACAACATCATCCCAGGGTTTAGTCTTCCTTTCCTGGACACATCTTCTGGGGCAACATCTACAACGCCAACTTCACTAGCCATGATAACGCGTCCGCAATGTGTGACATAAAATCGACCAGGTCTCAATCCATTACGGTCCAATGTCGCTCCAAGATAACGGCCATCAGTGACTGAATGCAAATTACGAAATCAAATCAACAAACAGAATACAGTGTCAGCTAGTATGAAAGAAAATACAACCATTAGCTCACATGAAATAAGTGCAGGTCCATCCCACGGCTCGATAAGAGCAGAGAAATATTGGTATAGAGCTTTCCTATCAGGATCCATGTTTTTATCATTCTGCCATGCCTCTGGTATCATCATCATGACAGCTTCAGGAAGGCTCCTACCAGCTCGAACCAAGAGCTCAAGAACACCATCAAAGGCCCCTATAACAGAAATACTATGGCATTAATAATTTTCTAGATTTAGTGTATGTGCTACTACTACAACTATGATCATGCTTAATAGGAAAACCTTCCACTCAAATTTACAAGGGAGCATGGCCAACCCCAATCCAATGCCAACTAAGAAAGTTTGCCATGTACAGGACAGGAGTGTTTATATTTAAAAAGTAGATTTAAACATTATGTACGTTAACACAATGAATGTCAATGTACTTATAGAATGTTCGTTATTTAACTACGTCATTACATGCTGGCATTTGGCATAGATATGTATATCAGCTATGATCATAAGGATGTCTGTATATGAACATGTAACTAATCAAGGAAGTGAATCTAACCAGAATCAGATGAGCTAGCATCTACAATGGGCAATAGTTTCTTCATCTCATCCTTCGACAATCCCAGTTCCTTGCACTTTAAAAGACCCTCGCGTGCCTTCATCCTGATAAGAGCAATATATGTCATTAATCAAGCATACTGATGAGTAAATAAATTGCACAATTTAGACCTTGAGATTGTACCAGTTAATGTTCCCTCGAAGTGTGTTAATCTCTCCATTGTGACCCATAACCCGCATAGGTTGAGCACGATCCCAGCTAGGAAAAGTGTTCGTGGAAAACCGAGAGTGCACCTGCGTTGCAGCATAAAAACTCAGAAATCTGCGTGACAATTTCCTGTTGTTGTTCAAAAATATAAATGGCAATTCATCTGAGATCCGAGATAATTTTGCATCCGATCGCCTAAAAAGAACTAGAGGTTCTGTTATCTTCAGTGCCAATACAAAGTAACGTGGAAGACCTAAGCTACCTTGACCATATATTATTTCCTTTCAACCTTCAAATTGGAATTCTCATCCTCAAGAACAGGCCATAGTGAGCACTGCATCAGGACGTTTCAACAAAGTTCATTATAGATGAACTACGAAGGCATTTCTCCAACTTACCCAAGGTATCCCACAATACCCAAATTCAAGTAGCATTCAATATACCAATACAGAAGAAAATTCAAGCTAGATGGCTTAAACTCATCAGTGGCCTTACATCTGTTTTCTACCAGATACTTCTCCAAGCAGCTTGCTGTTAAATGCAGAGATTGTACACTAAGTAGAATGTAAGGTAGGTTTATATTTACCATGGCCATGTAACTCGTAAACCTTTCATCGCCAAGATCTGCATAGTAGTAATTCTTAAGCTGTACTGGCTTGAGTTGTCCTTTGTACACAACAGTCCTGTAATGCAAGGAAAGAAATAATAAATTTGAGACAAATCTATCCACCTGGCAAAAACACTGAGAATGAAAAGGGTTTATGAGTGGCTATGTTGCACGGACGAGCCAAACCGGCATCCGTGCCCGTGTCCAGTACGTACTGGACACAGGTACGGCTAGAAAATACAACCTGGATACAGCAGTATACGGTCTGAACACGGGTTAGACCATATTCAACAGTGAACCCAAAAAGAAAAAAGGCCGGATTCGACAAAGTATTATTTAGATATGGTTACGTTTTTCATTTAAGTCCGGGTTAACTTATACCCGTATACGTACCTATAAAATAACACGACCTGCGTTATAACCTAAATCTTTCTCCCTTTCTCTAAATGCCGTATCTTGTACCTGTATCCGTATTTGTACGACATAGAGGAATAGTCTTCAATCCCCTTATCACTTACTCGGATAAAGAAAATAAAAGGCAAAAAACAAGTACCTTGAGGACAAAGAGCATATGTAGAAGTCCTTCACTCCGCCATGCTGCATGTTCAAAGCAGCTCTAATGGCTACCATAGAAACCCTCCGTAAGATATACAGCTGAATCAATTCACAGGAAATTCAGGTAACGATGATCACCAAAGGTGAGAGCACAGAAAATGTTAAATTGATTATTGGTCTATTCACATCAAGAAATAAAAAGCGCAAAGGACCTGTTGCTCAAAGTCGGCACTGGATCTTGGGCTTGGAGTAAGGAATACTTGCTCAGTGACAGGTTCTGTTTGAAGAGCAGATTTGCCCAAATCTGTATTATCAATTGGTACAGGGCGCCAGCCAAGAACGACATGCCCCAGGGACTCGGCAACCTGCATCCCCAAAATGAAGGTAGTAAGAAGTATATATATGCACTAAATTTACATGACGGACTGATGTAAAATGTCTTAACACAAATCAGCAATAATACTGAGAATAGAGCTGCTAAAGTGTAGCCTATTCTAATTGTAAGAATTTAGATATCTGTAAATGAAGTTTGTGCTTATTTACATGACAAACAGATGAAAAGTTAACTCAACCTTACGTACACGCGTAAATAAAATTCTCAACTGAATAATGTTGATAACTAAAACTTCTAAGATGCTTCCTTCATTTCTTCATCTTCTTATACCATACAAATCGATCTGAAACGTAGCAGATCGGTCTAGCACAAATCAGCGACAATATTAACATATAGAGCTGCTAAAACATGGCCGGTGCAAATGAATTTTGTGGTTATGTACATGACAAAAAAATGAAAAGTTAATTTAACCTTACTTGTAAAAGTTATACGCATAAATAAAATTCTTTACTGAATAATGCGCATAACTAAAAGTTCTAAGATGGTTCCTACATGTCTTCATCTTCCTATACCAACAAATGCGTCAGAAACACTTCTTTTACAAACCATAGTCAAAAGGGCCAAACACACATAGAGGGGCATCCTCCTGAGCTGCAGCAACCAATAAATCCCTTGAACAGCAGATAAGCCTGGCCACCTACTTGCCAGACTTATATCGATTATCCATACATAGTAGACAGGCAGCTTATTCATATGGTACTTACTAGTCATAGGGAAAATGTAATCTGATCAGCCAGAAATAGAAGTCGGTTAAACATAATTTAATTTACAAGAGATGTGTCACTCATGATAAAACTTCAACAATGTCCAAATAGTTTGAATATTTAGAAACTGTTGGGTTTGAAGTTTGACACATGACAATAACATCTTCCCAGTCATCTATGTTATTAATTACAATAAGATATAGCTAATTCAAACTGATGAACTTTCCAATCAAAAAGTAAATTTTTTTTTGATAAAATGCGTATATAATGAATTAAAGCGGTGTTTCCCACCAAAAGATAAAAATGAAGAGCTAGGATTTAAAGATAGAGAGTATAGCTAACATCAAGACCCTTCTTAATTATGGATTTAATTTAGATCGAACTACTATTTAGATTATACTTTAGACTATACATTTGATTGGATTCAAATTTTAATTCTCAATTAGATTATATTGAAGATTTGCTAGATTGTAGTTTTGAATGAGATATTATTGGTATCCAAAAAGATATATTCATAATTACAACAATTATACTAAGGTAGGCTAGAATTTAAAATTTAAAAGTACTATATTCAATATAATACTTATATTCTACATAATACTTAAATTGCAGATTTAAAAGAGGCTCCACAAAATCATAGGCTGAAATTAAGGAATAAAAACAAAAAAAGGAAAATAAATATTATACCATATAGTTAGGGTACAGCCCAAAACTTCATTTACTTTATTTATCAAATTGTATCTATTTTTTTACCCAAGAAAAAAAACAAGCAATGCCAACAGCACTGTACACCCAGTATACACTCCACAAGCTGAAATTACGGCATAAAAAACAAGAAAAAGGAAATATTTTATTTATTTTATTTACCAAATAGTATCTATTTTTGGACTCACCTAGTATACAAAAGAACGTAGTACACAAACTTTTATAAAAAAGCAGCCCAAGACAAAAAACTATTTGGTCCTCTGGTCACTAAATCAGCCCAATGAAACATAAGCAATAGATAAACATAGAAAAAGGAAGATTATAGATAATTTTAATGGTTCTAGTGATACCTTACTAAAGACAATTTTGCTTTCCTCGCGGCGTCTCGGATTTGTTGGCAAGAAGAACATGCCAACCGCGTATTGCCCGGGAGGTGGCAATTCAAAACCCAACTTCCTTGTTGCCTGAGGGGGGGGGGGGGGGGGGGAAGGAAACATACCACAAGAAACAGAGTTAGTAAAAGAGGAAATTGTTGAGAGAAGAAGAACAAGGCTACCTCTTGATAGAAGCCATGTGGAAGAGCGACAAGGATGCCAGCTCCATCCCCAGTATTAGGTTCACAGCCACATGCTCCTCGATGGGCCATCCGGACTAACATCTCCACAGCATCAGTCACCTGAAATTTCGCAAAAATTGAGAATTATTCCAAACGGCGAACAAGCATAGATACTCTGCTTCTACAGAGAAAAACCAGGAGTTAGATAGGCAAAACTGACAATTCCAAGTAAAAATTTGAACTTTTGGGACACAAACAACAAATAACAAAATAATCCACAAGAGAGAAAAATTCCAAATAGAATGAGACCTATTATTAGCTATTAACCTTTCTATTAAGAACTACCACAATTTACAACAAAAAATTGCCAATTTTTCTAATAACACACACAGAGTAAAATTTGAGAGTTATTCCTAACGGCGAATAAGCAAAGATACTCTGTTTCTACAGAGAAAAACCAGGTGTTAGATGGGCAAAACTGACAATTCCAACTAAAAATTTGAACTTCTGGGACACAAAAAACAAACAACAAACAAAAAAATTAATCTACAAGAGAAAAAGAAAAATTCCAAATAGAACGAGACCTACTATTAGCTATTAACCCTTCTATTAAGAACTACCACAATTTACAACAAAAATTTGCCAAATTTTCTAATAACACCCATATTCCAATTGTCACTAAATATGCCAAAATCTTTTTCAAATTTGCAAACTTCATTATAAAATAGTAATTTACTGCAACCCCAGTTGAGAGCAAAAGCTAACCGTCTTTCGATTGTACTCGCCGGAGAGCTCGGCGACGAACCCGACCCCGCAAGAATCCTTGTCAAACGCGGGATCGTAGAGCCCCAACGGCTTCTCCGGCACCAGCGACAGCGCCGCCATGGTGGGTCCCGCCGCCTTCATCCTCCTCGACCGGACCGGCCACATCTTGGCCCTCTCCGCCGAGACACGCAAGCCCTCGCCAAGAAACCGGCCCTCCAGACGCGGACCGATCGACCGGCCCGGCGCCGGCAGCCGCACGGTCCTCCATATCCGGACCGACGCTGACTGAGCGAGGGGTATCGACGAGTCGCACCGCAGCTTAAAGGTCTGGCCGGAGACCGCGGCCATGGTTGGAATCAAGTAAAGGTGGGATCTTTTCCACTCCTCGTCTCGATCTGGAAGAATCAACAAACAATCACATCAAATACAAGTTATAGCCCAAAGATTACAATACCACACACACAAAAAAGGAACCCTGGAAATGTTCACCAGTTCAATCCGTAGAAGAAAAAATAAACTAGAAATGTTGAGATGAGAATAAATGGGCGTCGCCGACGGAATCTCCAGCTCTAACTGAAAAATCCTTTCTTTCTTTCTCTCTCTTCTCGTCAACTTGTACAAGAGAGAAGGGAGTCGGGGGTGGATTTATAAGATCTAGGATGGGAAAGTTGGGACCACCCTAGAGCTACTCCGGGCCCCACCCCATCCGCGTAACTGCGATTTAGAGCATTTTCAACTTAATTGTCCTGATTTGTGTTGTAATTCATATGAATTATATTCATATGTGGCATCAGATATACGATAATAGTTTTTTTTATGTAATAAGTTTATATTCACACAAGTCAATGAGATAGAAAAATATTTTCTAATACAAAAGTATTAAAAATATAATAAAAACTATATTTTTTTAACTTTCAACATAATTTTTTCACTACTTTTTTTTTATAAATATTTGTATTCATAATTTATGATTTAGAAATAAAGCATTGTGAAGTCCATTATCTAGATCTAGATAACCGACTTCACATTGTCTTTGATATGTTATTATCATGTCAACTTTATAATTTATTTCACATTTGCATTAGATAAAAAAAATTAAATAAAAAATTATGATTCCTACGCGGTAATTATTTTTTTCAAACTCACAACAGGGTTGGAGATGCTCTTAAAAAGGCTAAACTAAAATTTGATACCCTCCAATATTCAAGTTTAACAAGTGGTATCCTAAACTTACTTTCATAGGTATCAATTTGATAATTCAATTATAATTTTATAACTTAATATACTATCGATATTAAAAAAAATTATAAATAATAAAAAAAATTCCATTCTCTCCCCCTCTCTCTCTCTTTGGCAGCCTCCCTCTCTCTCCGCTAGCTCCTCCTCCTTCTCTGTCAACATCAACAGCGGCGACAACGACAACAATAATGTGTATATCCTCATGTAATTAAGAACAAATTATAAAAAAAATTCTAACTACATAAACAAATATCCAAAGCCTATAAACGTATTTATAAATACAAATATATTAAATATTCTTATTCTTATTTTTTATATATATTGTTTGGAAACGGTTTAAAATTGAGCTGCCAAAACCATTTATAATTGCTCTATTAATTATTTTTAAAAAATTTAACTATCTAATATAAATAACTTATAACTAAAAACTCTAACTCAACTGGTTAATGTGGAATGTATTTTCTTTTGTTGTCTAAGTTTAATTTCTAGAGACGAAGTTAGTTATAATAAATTTATATTAAATTTTGTTGTTTTTAAAAAATATATGCAATGCATGTGCACACGTTATTAGTACTATTATAAAGTGTCTTAATAACAGCTAAAAAATGAGATGTCAAAGTCTTATGTATATCATCCATTAAAAAATAATTTTTTTTCTTTTAACTACCACGTATCCTCATGAGGTCTAAATAAAATAAAATCATAAAATTATTCTAACTACTTGAACATATAATAAATACTTGAACATATAATAAATTCTATAATATATTAAATTTAAATTTTATTTTAAATAAGTATATGATATTATCTAACTAAATACATATCTAAAATTTTAAAAAAATATCTATAACAAATTATAATTAAAATATATTCAAATTATATTTTAAAATATTTTATTTTATTTTTATAATTTTTAACCATATTATTATTATTTTTACGTACAATGTACGTGAAGATAATTAGTTATCTATAAAAATGTTTTCCTACGCTATGCTAATATGTTTTTTTTACTTAGGATCCGTTTGGTTCGTATTTGCAATGAAACGGATCCTTAGTTGTACTGGTATTGTTTTTCATGTCAACTATCACATTAATTTTAAAAATCAATCATGTTTGTCAAGCAATATATAGAGATTAAAAATCAATCATGTTTGTCAAGCAATATATAGAGAGTTTGAGAATGTACCACTTGCTTAGTTGTAACTACTCTTCTTATGTAATTTAGTATATTACTACTAAATCAGTGGGTGACTTCCTGTAGTTTCGTTATAAGGTTGGATCATGTTTTCTTAATAATATACAATTAGTCAATCTGATAATTAATTAATCTGTCATGTTTGAGAAAATAGCAAGGGTCACATTCAGAGGAAGTTAGTCTGATAGGTAATTGACGAGAGGCGCGGGGATCGACGTCGTCACAGATGACTTCATTGCATCTCTCGCCTTCGCTCCGCCGCTGTCAAGAAAGAAGTCAACAGTTTATGTCGCTGATAAAGAAGCCAACAGTTTATTGGGAGACTAAGAAGTTGTTAGAGGATCATTAGTAGTTGGGAACCTCCGATACAATTTGGTTCTAAAATTAAAAAAAGAAAAGATAAATATAGAATATGTTGAGTTTGCATGAGAATAGTAGGAAATGATAAAGTGAACTTCTATTTTAAAGATTGTATGGTCAAGAATTGGTGTGAAAAAATAATAATGTCAAATCTAAAATCTAGAAAGTTTGACTTCAAATTAGAACTTACTATTCTACAAAATAAGTTCCTATAATCTAGAATTTAGAAATTGAAAGGCCCAACATATAGCTCCCATAGGTGGAATGAGATCCAAAATCTAAAAAATTGAACTAGGGATGAAATTTACTATTATATAAAATGAGCCCCTATATTTTAAATTAGAATCTATAATGTAGGATGAACCTTACTAATGGTGCTCTTAGAAACCAATTAGAAAAGTTTATTTATTTATTTATTTATTAAATTATTTCTACCAGGAAAGATAGAAATCCCCTTATAGATGGCCTTGGTTGTACTGAATTTGTTTTCCATGTCAACTATCAAATTATTTCAAAATTCAATTATTTTTGTCAAAATATACTTGCGAGTTTGAGAATGTACCACTTGCTTAGCTGTAACTACTCATCTTATCTCTATTATTGTTTATGTTGCATGAATAATATAACTGCATGCTTAGCTAGAAGTTGAATGCTTGTCAATAGAAGAACCTTACCATGCTAGTAAGAAGAGTAAGAAATAACTTGAACATGTTTCCTTATCGCTTGTGTATTGATAGAAATACTTCATTTTTGAACTTGATCAGAGAGATGGCGGCCAGTCCGCACAGAGATAGAAAAGAAAAGATAGGTGGTCTGCTTGTTCATTTCGCATGTATCTTAGAGTTTATCTGATAGAAGCTACATAACCTTATAACGAGGCACGAAAACATCTCAAATTAAGTCGGGTAAATCATTTGTAAATATTTTACTAACTATTTTTTTAAAAATTAATTATTTAACTATTTAATATTATTTATTTATAACTAAATAATTCAAACTCAAGTGTTTAAGGTGGTAGGTATTTTTCTTGTTTTTTGAATTTGATTCCTAGAAACCACAATATTTATAATAATTTTATATTTAAATTTTGTTAACAATTTTTTTACTTACGTTCAATGCACGTGCACATTACTAGTTTAATTTAGTACAAATATAAATTACTACTAAATTAGTGGTTGAAGAGATTAAACCAGTGTGTTAAAAATTAGATCGGAGATCAACCCGGCCAAGGCACTCGGTTGGGGCAAACCGGTTCAACCAGTTGGTTAAACCACTGGATTAACCTATGTGGCCCAAGTTTAATCCCGTATGAACACTTATTTTTACAAAAATATTCATTTACAATTGGTTTTAAAAAAATAGTGGGTCAACACTGAACCAGACCGAAAAAGTTATCGGTTCACGGGTCAAATGGTTGAATCAGTCGGTCCGATTTTTTTAGATTCAAACAATCACATATCCTATAGTTTTTTTATACGGTTTGATCATGTTTTTAAAATATATATATATATATATATATATATATATATATATATATATATATATATATATATATATATATATATATATATATATATGTACGTACGTATTTTATAGATAATTATTAGAAAAAATAAAAGACAAATACTTTAATTATTTTAAATTTATTATTATATTAGTATCATCATATTATTATATATAGGCCACATTTTCAGTCCGAAGGTTCGTACCTGCTCGGGTCCGGATCGGGAGCCCCGTCGAAGCCCCACACGCCCTCGACTGTTGGATAGAGCGGGCGCAAGCGCGGGCCCCACGCGGGCCCCCCGATCCAATGGTGCGGGGGGGGGGGGGAGGGGGGGGCGGGGCTCCCTCCGCGGGTACTTAGATACGGACTATATATATATATATATATATATATATATATATATATATATATATATATATATATATATATATATATATATATATATAATTTTAAGACTATTTAGGAAGACCAAATGACAACTCCCGTAATTATCTTGTTGCTCCTATTAGCTTTAATGAATTATTTAAATTAGTACACATATGCAATGGTGTAGTGTCCCGCTCCCCACACGGGAAGCGCGGCTAAGGAACATTGTCGATATCGCTTGATTGGGACAGATTGATTCGTGATCATTTCCTCATTATGGATTGGTTTTGTCACTACCCCATTTCCAGAGCAGGATATTTTTTATTATTTTAATTTGGTTAATTATGTAATTATCATAAATATTTATATTAATATTTAATTTTTGGTTGTATTATTTTTTATTAGTTATTTTAGTGTTTTGGCTAGCCTGGACCCATGTCAGATCCTAGTGGACCCATGCCAGACCCAACCAACACCCTTGTTAGACTTATTTATTGGCTTAGAATAGTTATTTATATTTTAATTAGTTAGTTTGAGTGATTAGGGATTAATTAGAGTGCATTTAGAACCCCAAACTCAAACCCCAATTAGGATGACTTGATTTGGACGGCATTTTGGTCATTTCACTTAACCCACAACCCTAACCCTTAACCCCCCTGGCCGATTATGACCAGCACCCCCCCCTTCTCATTTCCTTTTCACTACTTCTTCTTCTTCTCCATTCTCCATTTTCTTCTTCTTCCTTCTTCCAACTTCAAGTTTCAAGTAAGTTTTCTCCATCTCTTCTCTTTCTTCTTCTATTTCTTCCATCAATGTAAACTCTAACCCTTTTCTTTCCCCTAACCTAGATGTGTAGAGCTTAGAATTTGTGTTGGAGCTTGGGTTGGAAGCTTGGAGGCTTGGTGTGGTAAATTTTGAGCTTTTTGGAGACTTTGGCTTGGGATTTCAACTCCCAAGAGGTAAACCCTGATTTTTTTTCCTTGTGATTACTCTAATATAGTGTAATTAGTAGTTTAGAATCTTCCTAGACCTTAGGGCTACCCGTGGGAGAAAGTTGGAGCTTGTTTGGAGGTGTTTGGAGACTTTGACATTAGGTTTTATGTCAATTTTGGGTGAAATCCGAGATTGGCCCAATTTTTGGTGTTGCCCTAGGTTAGACGGACCTAGGTAGACGTGCTTGGGTGTCTTGAGTGTAAGTACGTGTCCCCGTTCGGACACGTGAGGTCGTGTCGCGGAGATTTGAGCGTTTCGGACGATTTGGGGGTTTTTCGTCATGGGATTCTACTTGCGTGCGAGTTTTTACCACGGTCCTAGAATTAGAGAGTTAGCATTTTTTCTAGGTTCTAGACACCGATTAGAACTCGTGGATAAATTTTGGGTCGATTCCGAGTAGGTTTGGTGTGCGTTTCATGAGGTTTTGCGAACCACACTCCACGTGTTCGTCGAAATAACCGAATGGCCATTTCGACTTTGTTTCTAGGTTTCAGGCTTGTGGGCGCGTTGGTTTAGCTTCAGGGAGTGTGTGCTAGAGTTCTAGAGTATATATTTATATATATGTGTGTGTTTTTGTGTGTGGGGGTGAGTGTGGTTGAGTGTGTGTGTTGGTGTTTGTATATGTGTAGGTGTGAGTGTGTTTGTATATATTTATATATGTATAAGTGTGTGTGTGTATATATATATATATATGTGTGTTTGTATATATATGTATGAGTGTGTGTATATATACATATATATGTGTTTGTGTGTGTATATATATATATATATTTGGTTTTGTGTGTGTGTGCGTGTGTGTGTGTGTGTGTGTGTGTGTGTGTGTGTGTGTGTGTGTATATATATATATATATATATATATATATATATATATATATATATATATATATATATATATATATATATATATATATCAGTGAGTGTGCTTGTGTGTCTGTGTGCGTGTGGTGTGTAGAGAGGGAGAGGAAGGAGCTGCAGCAAGCAGCAGCGTAGAGCGAGCAGCTGCAGCAGTGGGAGCAGCTGCCAGCGCAGCAGCGCTCGTGCAGCAGCAGCAGCAGCTTGCGTGGCAGTTGCAGAAGCGCGCATTCAGCAGTACCCCCTCCCCCTTCTTATATATATATATATATATATATATATATATATATATATATATATATATGTGTGTGTGTGTGTGTGTGTGTGTGTGTGTGTGTGTGTGTGTAGATAGAGGTATATATATAGATAGACATATGTGTATAAGTATAGGTAGATATATAGATAGATATGGAGATGGATATATATATGTGTGAGATGTGTCGATATATATATATATATATATATATATATATATATATATATATATATATATATATATATGTAGGTAGATGCATATGTGTTATAAATATATATAATTGCCTAGATATATAGCTAAGTGTATATATTTATATAGATAGTTAGCTAGTTAGTTAGTGTTAGAGTGAGGTAGTTGGGTATCGGAGGTAAGGTATTGAGGTGTTTACCTATACACTAGGTTATATATATATATATATATATATATATATATATATATATATATATATATTAGTATATGGTAGTGTGTATATATATAGATAGATAGTTAGTTAGCTAGTGTTAGTGAGGGGTAAGGCTTGAGTATCTCAATACCTTGAGATACTCAAGGTATTGAGCATCGGGACAAGGTATTGAGTTTTAGCCTAGGAATGATATTAGAGTTGGGTTTATATGTATAGGTGTATATATATATACGTGCTGGTATATATATTAGAGGGTATAGACGGGGCGTATAGCGTAGGTTGAGGTATCAGATACCGAGGGTATCACAGTATCTCAAGGAGGCGAGTTCGAGGGTTTATTAGCTTAATGACCTAGTTTTGACCTAGAATTTTAGGGGCACCCTAGTTTGACCTAGAGTTGACCGTAGTTGCCCCGGTTGACCGCCAAAGTCAACCTTTGACCTAGAGTTGACCCAGAGTTGAATATTTGGACCAAGAGTTGACTTTTTGACCCAGATTATATCGGTTTGACCCGATTGACCTAGAACAACCCTAGAAGCTTGTTTTTAGTTATTTTATATCTGTTTAACTCTTTAGAATCCCGTTTAACCTTGCTTTTCGCAATAAGTCCTTGCGACGCCAGTTCGGATCGCCAGTTGCTCAGGACGTCAGGTGAGTACATTCCTTGATATTTTTCATTATCTGATGATTATTATGATTAAGCTTCTAGTATAGTATTATCTGATTTTTCTGGCACGACACAGACTAGTATTTCTGGATTCATTTACTTGCGATACGTATATTTCATGTTTCTGGCCTCTATTCTGGAATCACCTACTGGCATCACATCGTGACTCACTACAGGCATCACTCATATTTCTGGCTGGACTCATACTTGATTTACGTGTTGGGTCTTGGATTCATTTGTACTATTCGGGGCGGGGAAATACTCGAGTAGACATGTAAACATTCCCAACTGGAATCACTGGAATCACCCCCACATGTCTAATCTGGAATGATAGCAGCCGCACACCCAGTGTGCGGTGAGCCGTACTTACCCCTAGCCGTTTATATGTTGAAACAGGTATTTCAAAGACACGAGTTCATTCTTTCTAGTCTGGACTCTCTTACATTTCTTGCTGGTCTCACTTATAGTTTCTGGACTGGACTCGTTACATTTATTCTTGCAGGACTCACTACACGTTCTTGTGCACACACTTGATCTTAGTTTAGATTTCTTGTATCATGCAGTTAATACTATCTTGCTTCTGATATTCATGCATCTTTACCTTTATGCACCAGTGATATGTATATATTTCTTGTTCATACTTTATTTTCTTCTCCTTGCTACAACTGCTTTATAGTTTTTATCATTTAACTGGAACTGCTGTTAGAGGTTTACTTGCTCCAATTCTGACTGGATATATTTTTCAGAGGATCTGGAAGATTGGTGTCCGACGTTTTATGGACCTCAGCCTGTCGATGGTGCAGACAGGGACCCCCTAGTTTAGGAGTTATTTCCGGGTTGGTAGTCGGGATCACTAGGACCTTGTTATTGTTTTTATTAGCTTTTGGTACCGGATTTGTTCCCAGCTTTTGGTTTGAGACTTGTATTATATTTGATTCAGGATATTGTTGTATTATTATTATTATTATTATTTATGTTGTTGTTGTTTTAGTAGCAGTTGTTTAGCTTTGGAGTTGTTAGACTTATATGTTATCTTATCGTGCTTAGATTCGTAATTGAGTACTTATGTTATCATTATGATATTGCTCCTCCGTTTGGAGTTGAGATCTTGACAGGTACCTATATTATTGTGTGAGATTGTTAGCTAGATAGTAGACCTAGACAGCGTTCTACCGTCGATGCTGCGGCGTAGGCTGGACGTACCCACGACTCATGTCCGATTTTTGGGTGCGGGTCGTGACAGGTTTATTCGGAATCAATTTCCATATTCAGTGGATTGTGTCTCGAGGAAGGACTCAACAGCAGAGTCGCGAGGGACATTTCCACTGCTCGATTTTTATTGCCAATTTTGCTGTCGCTTTGCTGCTTTCTTGTTGACTTTGTGAATGTGTTTCATGAATGTTTTTAATGGATTTTATCACTTGCGTTCTTCGAACTTCGCATTCATATCAAATTCTGGAAGAAAGATTAGAGAAGGTACTGATCGTCTTTTCATGCCAATGCAGTTCATCGCGTAGGCAACGCTCAAGCGGGACATTGAAGACCTATTTCTCTCTGCAAAAAACCAACTTGTGAGTGACTTTAGCTTTGGCCCTTCTTTCCAAGTCTTCACACTTAACAATTGACTCTACTATTGTGCGTTCCAATCAACGATACCCTAACAAAAAATCAAGATAAAAATAAGTAGGCTTGAATACTTGATGTTGTTACACGAATATATGAAACGATCCTACCAATATAAAATATATTTGTTAATGTGAACACATGTTAACAAAAATCTAACTTATAAACTATATTTGTTTCTCAACATAATTTAAGTTCTTGGTCCGTATATGTATGAAAGTGTCGAGCCATACAAAAATAATATTATAGAAGCATGAAAAATTTGAAGATCAAGCAGGCCGCATAGAGCGCATGCACCCTCAAAGAAAAAGCAGGCCGCAGAGGAGCCACGTAGAGCCCATGCGGCAAAGAGTCTCGTCCAACCTGTAAAAAAACCATGCGGCCCGAACAACCAAGAAGTTGGAGTCCGCATAGGATCCTTGCCACAACAATTATGACCTATCTGATACGGCATTAATTGCACAGTGACGCTTCGAGACCCGTGAAGACGTCGGCACGCAAAAAGACATAAATGTCACTAATGACCATGTCTGATGTGCAACGCCACATGGTCACTCGTATGCGGCCTCGAGTCTACCTTGCCTTGATTTAATGTGGCCTCGCGTCTACGCAACTTCGTCATCATGCGGCCAAATTGTAACGACCCGCTCCGCGTTAATGCGGAGAGCCGATTCAAACGGCCTAAGTTCAACGACCCGTCCTGCCTTGCTCAGTGAGATGACTCGCTTGATGCAAATGAATTCAGACTTGGCCCTTCAGGAGTTCAGACTTAGACTTTCAAAGGCACGCTCGGAGTATCGCTCGACCGAGGCGAATCATCGCTAAGGTGGGTGGCTATGATGAACCTATCTTTGCTTAGCCTGCACACCTAATAACATGAACGATATATGCTAGTCGCTAGGCAAATCATCTCTTGCATGCTAATAAAGAATATAACACACCTAGTTAAGGGAATAATCTCATCTTGTATTTCTTGTCTAGAATATAAAAAATAAGTAACTTGATAGGATTTTTTATGCACCGCTCTACATGCCTCTGCATGGTTTCAATCATCGTACTAACCCCTTATACTCGCGCTTATGTAAAGGCTTATGTTTCTACTGTTTTAATGCTTGCCTGCTTTACGTGCTAACTAATACTCGCTCATCTCGTTTCAATGCTTGCCACATAGATTCATGCAACGGTCAAGTAACACAATTCATGTCGTGCACCATCTAGTTCCATTGGAAGGCTATCTAATAGCCATTTCGTGCAAGTCTGAACCTGAAAGTAATCGAGACCGTTATGTCGCCAAGGCAGTTTCTGAACTAGAAAACCATATCAGGACAAGTTAAGCAACACTCCCTCTGTATTGAACTTGACGGCTCGGGGAGTCAATATGTTTGTGAACAATCTTGAACTTGAACATGAATCTGACTTGAATATGTACATGACAAGAGACCTATGACTAGAGACTTGCATGGTCACGGACAACTCATGCACGAGGTATTTACTTGGATTCCTCGAACGATCATTGGGACACCAGAATTGTACCAGCCTGGAAGGAATTATTGGTGTATTGCGTGCCATCTACGGTCCCAGTATGCTACACCATTTTTGGGGCAGGGCAATACACGATATTCGGGCCTTGGTAGAGCATACTACCTTGGACTAGCCGTCTACCTCTTGATAGTCGTTTGAATCGACGGGATGATGTGCAGTGGCTCTTTTGTATCACCTGGTCGCCTTGAATTGCTCGTCTTATATCAAGCGTTGCACTACATTCAGTCACGAGACTATAACTCGTCCTTTAAGGCTATGCCAGTGACCCTTTTTATATATATTAAGTCACCTTGCTTAGCGGCAATCCGCGTGCGAGTCATTGCATCGAATCAAGTAATTTAAAAAACTGAATAATCTGGTATAACACATCTGGGTAACCTGAGTAACTCGTTAACCTAAGTCAGAAACACACTCGTGTCACTTATGTTTGCTTATGTAATTCCCTTGATTTCATTATATATATTCGTGATTGGTTAACTTAGTTTATACTTGGACAGGGAATGACGAATGATAAGTTGGTAAGTCTCGTTGTGTTTTTCTTATGTCGCACGGTGCTGTGCCACACGAGTTAGGCTTTATATCTTATGCCATAAAACTGATCCAAAGACAATACTAGAAAGACAACTTAATAGATTGTGCACAGAACTAATTGAACGTGTCGGATTCGTTGAGCGGGCGAGAAGCCTCCCCACCAGTGCATTCAATGTACTAATAATCCACCCGATTTCTTGCAGGGTGCGGAAGAACCTCGTTCAGCTTTGAAACCCCTTTCGTGCATGCTAAGGTGTCACGCCCCCATCCCAAAATATGTAGGACTAAGAATACGTAGCAAGCCAGCCGTATGTATATTGAACCTCCAGTATGTTGGAAAACCATAACACATACGTACGTTGTTTATGAATAAATAATCCACAAGTGGTACATATATATTGTCAACATGAGTCACAAGAAGCTATATCCCATCCATAGACACAAGTAGAGAGGTATCAAAATAAATACGAAAAGTCTCAAGTATGAAGCAATAAAAGAAATAATAGTCGGGTGGAGATAAATCTACTACCAATCGACTATCTCAACTAAGATGATAGAAGAGGACGAAACTCCAATATAAAAACAAAATGTCAATAAAGAGAATAGCAGCTAAAAGATCCATCAGCGATGAAGTAGTCATGGATACTCAGAGGGTAAGTCCTCTTCGACAGAAAATGATGCGTCAAGTCCGGGTTCGTACTCCTGTGGATAATTCTGATCGTCTATACCTGGAAAGGGACCAGGTCCTCAGAGTGACGTAACAAGATACATAAAAGCATGACAATAATGTACTGAAAGTAAACATCCAACATGGTCGTCTAACCAGCCTATATGATATGCAGTTTAGGAACAAGTTTCTCGCGTATGGACTATCTGGCTAAAATAATGGGATGGACATAGTTAACTCGGAGATCCAGGGGCCTCGGTTATAACGTCTTTCGATCGTCATAGGCCTGCAGTATATATAAAGCTTCATAACGCCTCGCGTCTCCGGCGAAGTTTACGGGCAAATAAAGGGAAAGTATAAATAATTCACATATGCTCACTCATTCTTATCCCTACCAAATGCTACTAACGTGTCACATTCATAACACGCAAACACCTCTAGTAACTACTAAGTCCGCTAAAACATTATTTCCCTATTAGCAGTTATTCCTTATCCATCGCACGACCTTTACGTACAGGTGGTCAGCCTAATACGCAAATTCGTGTCCTATATGAGACTCACAACTCGTGTAACAATTATGTCATGGCCAAACGAAACATAAAGATGCCTCAAAATTATGGGGTGGTGTCGTAAAAACAAGGTCAACATGCATAATAAAAATAAGAGAGAAAAGACGACGTAATCGTCGTTGCACCCGAGTCTTTCTTGGACACACAATTTTATATATAGCAAAATTAATAGAAATAAACTAAAAAATAAATATGCAGATACGGTGGCAAGGTATATTTGCCTGGCAAGCAATCAACGTAATATAGACGTCTAGACGACAAGCATAAAAAACCAAATAGTAGGGACCCTGAATGAACATCTTCGGATGTTGAAATAAACATCACCAACGTCTCCAGTATTAGTGAGATAGTCATAAATACTACCAATTCGTCCAATTTGGATACTGGGGCTAAACAGTAATTTTGGATTAAAGCGGTATCCACTTGTGGGCCACTTTGTCCTGAAAAATGTGCCAAGGGTAAAGGTCTATAAATTTGACAAATTAAAAGTCAAAAAAATTCTAATTGACGATACAAACTCAACGGTATGTCCAGTTTTGGATTCCGACGAGCCGATCACAAAATTGCTCGTCAAGTCGAATCGTAGACCTCGCGAAACGGCAATTCGTCGACTGCATCAGAATCGAGCAAAACTCGGGTCACAGGACAAGTCTGACGCTACGAGTCAATTGGCACAAGTATCTTTTTGTTCCGACGAGCTTGCACCAACTAATAAGAAAATTGTAAAACATCGATATAGGAGACTTTTTACGGATACGAGTTGATTTCGGCGTGCACATACGTTCAAATAAACTTTTGCAAAAAACCACGCGTTTGGATATATCAAGGGACTAGCCACGTGGCAATGGCCAGCAGCACACACTGATGGACAAACCCAATTTAATGGATCCATCATGACGTACTTAAGCTGTAAAATAAAAGTCTACTACAACATGCCACAACTAATCTCATCCATGGAAGATAAATATGATCAACAATAATAAGAAATGTAAAGCAACAACCAGTTTCAACAAAGTACTTCGGGAAATAACCCGATATAAATCTGATACAATGGTTCAACAGACCAAAACATAAATGTCTGAATAAAGTAGATACTGAGTATAAAACACAGATACTCAGGAAAAGTCTTCAGCCAACACCTCATCCTCGGAAATCGGTACAGCTCATGTATCAACTCCTGCTCCTGCTGCTGTCCCGTATACCTCGGGATAGATCTCGTTTGCTAATCCTGGGGACATAATCCGGATCCTGGTCCTCTGGGGACATAGCAAGGTACAGATAATACAAGCCAAAATAAATACAGTACAGAAATAAATAAAACAATAGGGTAAACTATATAACCAGCTAAGTGATATGCAAGTTGAGAGCATCACTAAAACTCAGGCTGAGACCACTACAAGCTCTGTATCTGGGAGCCTGTAGCAGAGTTACTATGTAATTTACTATGTAGTATATATATGAAATTAGCCTGTAGCCTGTGTGTCTCTCCCCACCCAATGTAATCACACGTCTCATGTCCCTGATGCCTCATGTCCATGTCACGTAAGATCATATCTAATGCAACAAGTCATATAATGTCTATGAATATAATGTCAATGTCATAAATCCTGCAACCTACACAGAATCACCATGAATATCTCAGAAAGATTCTGTCACATGAATAGTGTCAGGTGTCCTGAGTATAAAGTACTTGATATGGCAAGTACGAGAATGTAAAGGGTCATGATATCCATCTCTAGGTGACATTACACAACTCCGCGTACGGTGTTGGCACCCGACTATTAATCGGACGCTAAGAAAAGTCACAATGTCCTAGGTTAAGCATGTACAAAATATAAATAAATCAAGAAAATATGTAACAAGAACAACAATGTTGGCAAGGTACACTTGCCTGGTGTTCTGACTCCAACTGTAGCTCTGGTCTCAGTGGAATTTGCAGGTACTCCTCTGGTTGCTGGAATAAACATCACCATCAGATTCAGAAAATATTAAATAGCTAGAAACGCCTGTTCTTGAGTCCAATTTGGACACAGGGGCAAAAATGACCGTTTCTGGTCAAAGCGGGATCCACATGTGGCCCGCTTCGCACCGAAAAACGTGTCAGAACCAATAGTCTCCAAATTCGTCCAAGTTAGTGTCAATAAGTCCAGAACGATGATACGAACCCAACGAAACTTCCAGAATTGGATTCCAATGAGCCGGTCACAAAATCGCCCGTCAAGTGGAGCCGTGGGGCCCACGATACGCGATTTTGTCAACGTTCTCAGAATCAAACCAAACTTGGGTCATAGTACCAGTGTATTGCTATGAGTCCGATGGCGTAAGTTTCGTTTCGATCCGACATGTGTACACCAAATTACAGCGAGATCCAGAACATGCCGATACGGGACGTTGTCGGCGGATACGCGTTGATTCTGGTGTGCACGCGCATCCAAATCAACTTCTGTGAAATTCTGCACATCCGTATCGACGACGCGCACCTTTCTGTGAAGACCGTACATGACCAAGTTGTCCCGTTTGGCGGGGCGCACTCAGTTCCGGGGGAAAATGGGATGAATATTTTTCTGATTTTGGATCGCGGTTCGCGATCACCACATGACGCGACACACCGAGCGGGTTATACAGGGCATCGAGAGGGTCACGCAGGGTTCACGTCACAACAGACGGAACAGAAAATGGGGCAACGATGGAAGAGAAAAGGGTACCTGAACAGGGCTACGCAGAAACCAAAATTCCCGTGTCCGCGAAGCGACACGACACACGGGGACACTATGTCAGGGTACTGTGCTGTGTCCGGTTAGGTTTAGGGTTCTGATCGTCGGAGATAGCCGGGGCTGGCCGGGGCTTCACCGGAGGAGGGCGGAGGCGGCTCTGCTGAGGTGCTGCGGCTGGGGGCTTCGCCGGAGGCGGCTAGGCACGGCTGGGTGGGCTGCTCGGGCGGAGGTGGCCGAGGACGGCACAGGCGAGGCTGCGGGTAGGTGGCACGGCGGATGGGGTCGGCTCAGCCGGAGCTGGCCGGGGCTGCACTGGGCTAGGTGTGGCTAGGGCATCGCGGCGGAGAGGAGACGGGGTGCTGGAGGAGCTCCGGCGAGGCCGGGGAGAGAGGCGGAGGCGCTGAGAGGGTTCGTCGGAGAAGACGGAGGCGCTGGGAGTGGAGGTGGTGGTCGGGTGGCCGGGAATCGGGACAGCCGGTGGCGGGGATGGGTTTATATAGGGTTCAGAGGGAGGAGGACAGCCGGGGGTTTGAGGGAGGTGAAGGGGAATCGGCTCGGGGCGTTGGCGGAGGTGAATCGACGGGTCGCCGGCGGCCGGAGGCGAGCGGGCGGCAGTTGAGGGAAGCCGGAGCGACGGCGAGTGCGGGGGAGTCGGAGAAGAGGAAAGGGGTTTTGGGTAGGCGGAGCCGGGTCGGGTCTGAGGGGATCCGACCCGATCCGCTAAAGCAAGGGTGCGGGTCGGGTATGTGGGTTTCGGGTCGGCGGGTTAGACACGGATCCGACCCGCAGGGTAGGGTTGGGTTCAATTGAACCGGGTCCGGTTCGGGTTGGTTTGGTTTGGTTCACAAAACCGGGTTTATTTCGAGGGTTTATTTTGGTTTATTATAAACTTAGTTTTTAGGGCTTTAAAAATGCTTCCGGGGTCCAATAAATTCTCGAAAAATTATTATATGTCTAATTATTTATTTTACACCAGAAAATATAATTTTCATAATAATTTAATATTATTTAACATCATTTAAAAATTATTTAATTACAAAATAATTTGATTTTAATTACAGAAAATTCCAGAAAATTCCAGAAAATGTAAAAATCTATTTAAAAAATTTCCTGAAAAATTATGGGGTTTACACTAGTTGGCGAGATCTTCAAGAAAACATAGTCGTCTCCCTAAAACTCCAAAGGACGGTGATGAAGATATGCCCACTACTTTTGCCGATCTCGCGCTGCTCGCAAGTGGCCCTTTATCATCTTCACCTTCTCCACGATGCTGACAACCAACTCTGGTCCCAAGATATGACATTCTTCGATGTCACTCCAACACACTGGAGATCTATAATTTCTTCCATACAATGCTTCAAACGGACCCATTTGGATGCTCACTTGATGGCTATTATTGAAGAAAACTCTACAAGAAGTAGGTGGTCATTCCATGATCCTCCAAAATCTAACATACATGTAGTCAACATATCCTCCAACATCTGAATAGTACGCTCTTATTGCCCATTTGTATGCGGATGATAAGACGTACTGAACTTCAGACGAGTCCCAAGACTCTCCTGTATGCTCTTCCAAAAGTGAGACGTGAAACGCGAGTCTCTGTCTGACACAATGCTAATCGGAATCCCGTACAATATGAAACTTGTCTCACTGTTCTAGTATTCGTACCCGATATATGCATATTATACGTGTATAGTTTGCATCTTGTTTAATTGCTTACATCATGCTTTATGCCATTCATGCATTGTTTAGGTTATTTTTGTAAGTTTTCCTTAGTTGCATGCTTTGGACCGTTGGTCCCTTGGATTTCTTGGAGGGTGGCTATGATGAACCCGGGTGAGAGGCATGGATTATGATCCAATGGCCTACAATCAATCCCTTGGCTATATAAGCAATCCAATTATCTTTACTTCATTTTTCTTTTCCTTTCATTTCTCTTTCCTTTTTTATTTCTTCCCCAACGGAGAGCAGCAACTGAGCTTGGCCTTGACCATGGATGACCTTGGTAGTATTGGTATTAGGCTAGAATTTGACCATAGGCAAGTACATCTTGCCAACCTAAGGAACAACCTTGGATCTTGCTTTATTCTTAGTATAGCATGTTTTATCATTTGATCGGTTTTATTTTTGGGTAACACTTATAACTCATCTCATTGATGATTTTATTTTCCTTGAATTGGATTGCTCATGGAGCACGAGAACAACAAGTCGGAGAGTGCAAAGTCGGCCTGAGAATCCATATAAAAAGTACGCAGGAAACCTTTGTCGCATAAGCGAAGTTCTTTGAGCGCACTTGTGTGTGTTTCACAATTTTTTTAGAAAGTGCGCCATAATATGTTAAGTATTCGGGGCGCACTTCTGTACTCTTACGTATATTTTATACTAAGGCAATTCCTTCAAAACGTACGTCAATCCCACTTGGCGCACTTTTGAATGGGTCTGCAAGTCATCAAGAATGTACGCCACTACTTAAAAGCAAAGTTGGCGCACTTTACAGATATTGCAGAGTTAGCTCACTTTGGTGAAATTTTTTTACCGGCGTACTTTGTCCATGCTAGAGAATGACGCACTTTGTGACTTGGTGCAATATGTGGCATTCTCCAGAGACGACGCACTTTGTAGCCCTTCGTAATTACTTAATGACTAAGCAAAGACTTCTGACCATTCTCAAAAATTGTGTTCTCGACTGCTATGCCAAGTTATGGAACTTGTATTTTATTTTTTAGTAGACATTCCTGTATTTATTTGTACGCCCAACCTCATTACTGACATACTTGGTGCAAGTACGTCAAATTCGTAGCTTGGGTACTTTCATTTGTGCGCCAATGATAGATTTATGCGCCAAGCTCCTGGCTCGCGCACTTCTATCTTTGTGCGCCAAGATCCTAGAAGTGCGCTTTAGTATGAATATGGGATACCTTTTGCTCGGAGCAATTTTGTATCAAAGTGCGCCAAAACTGCCTGAATTAGTGATTTGTGTGCCAAGGCTGTTTTTGGCCATTTGTGCGCCAATACCCGTTTTGGCCATTTGTGCGTCAATAGTGGTTTTGACCCATTGTGCGCGGATGTTATTTTTTGCCTGATTTTATGCGCCAACCCTGAATTGTTAATTTATGCGTCTATATGTCCGTATTCTCTTTGATATGCTTAACTCTTGATGATTCTCTAGTTATCTTTTATCTCCTTATTTTAGTTAATCCCGGTTATTTCCTAAACATGACATTCTTGGTATTGATCCTGATTTTCTAACATGATCTAGTGATTGTACATTATAAATAAACTTTTGATAATCCTGATCCTGTACTGATAACCCTGATAATCATGATCATGTACTGATAATCCTGATTATGTACTAATAATCCTGATACTGTACTGATAACCCTGATACTCCTGATCCTGATATTCCTGATCGTGGCTCGATGTTGCGCACCATCTTGATAATCCTGATCCTGATAGTGGCTCGACGTAGCGCACTCATGACTTGAGAATTCATGTAACTGTCTTGATTAAGGCTATTAGTAGCAACTGTATTACATGACTTGTATCCCCGTGGTTGATTTTGATTGTACTCGTCAAGTTACTGTCATGCCTTTCATCATGTCTAAGGCATATTCCTGAGCACCACGGTCGGAAATTCATGATAATTGTCCAGGCTATTAACTAGAATAATAATATAGAAAAGTATCTAGAGAGATTTATTGGCTACATGCAATCCTGGTATCCCAGCGATACCTGATACCAGAAAAGATAAGAAATAATTATACCTAATATATCTATACTATGTACATGTTCTTCTGTATAACACGGATGGTCTGCAGGGCATATGACTGTAAGAAATCCCAAACTGCATGTGTTAGTAACTAGGACTGTGATAACCCTAGTTAGCTAATAATAGCAAGCTGTAGTACATGATCGCTTGATTTCCAGTCTAGTCTAGTCCAAACGTCTCCGGATGCTGAAATAAACTTCACCAACGTTCCCGAAATCAGCAAGATAGCTAGAAAATACTACCCTTTCGTCCAATTTGGACGCAGGGACAAAACGGTAATTTTGGGTCAAGGCGGGGTCCGTATGTGGCCCACTTTGCATCAAAATATGTGCCAGGGGTAAAGGTCTCTAAATGGGATAATTATAGGTCAAAAAGATTCTAAACGTCAATACGAACTCAACGGTATATCCAATTTTGTATTCCGGTGAGCCGAACACAAATTCGCCCAAAAAGTCAACCGTGTGGCCCGCAAATAGGTAGCTTGGTCAACTGTCTCAGAATCGCGTGAAACATGGGTCACAGGACCAGCACGATACCACAAATCCAATGGCGCAAGTTTTATCGCATTCCGACGAGCGTACACTAAATGGTGCGGTGTTTTGCAAAAGTCGCGATATAGGGACTTTTTACGGATACGGGTTGATTCTGACGCGCACAAACGTCCAAATCAATTTTTACAAAATTTCACACGTCAGGATATACCATACGCGCCTTTCGATGTAATTGGTACGCGACGGGACGGTCCCGTTTGGCGGGGTCCGTATCGCAAATTTTAGAGTTTTAAGAACAAGTTTTTCATGATTTTTAACCCAATTTATTTCAGCATATAACACAGAATAAAATAATATAATTAATAAAAAATAATCTCGGTTACATGATCTTCACATAGAAAAAGGTAGATCTAAGTTTGGATGTCTGTGGAGGAAGATATTGGTCTCTAAACATGGGTCATCTCAACAGTTTTCTACAGTTGAAATTTTGTGGTTTTTTTCCAACTTGGCGTCGATTTCTGCCTAGTTTTAAGTGCTGCTCGATGGAAACTAATGTACATAGTTGGAAGGGGGATAGGTCGTGAACATACCGGAGAAGATGGTTCGAAAATCGGTCGTAAGATGGAACAGGAAACAGTGCGAAAAATCGGGGTCGTCGCTGCGAATCTGCGCGGCCTGCTCGCGAGTGACGCGAACGTGTGGCCGGCCAGCGGTGGCTGCGCGATGCTTCGAGCGGTGGAGTTTGGCGGCGGCACTGGGTCTTGGAGGTGCGTAGGTTTAGGGTTAGGGTTTCAATCACATGTAGTTATATATATAGGAAGGAGATGGGTCGTCGCTTGGCCTCGGGTTGAAGAGGGCGCGGGTGTATTACTGGAGGCGGGTTACAGGCTTATGGGATGGGGTTAGAGTGTTTAGACTTAGGTTGGCTGTTGTTATCCTTAGGTGGGGGGTTTAGCTTAGGCTTAAGGTTTTTTTGGTCATTAGTGGTTTTAGGGAATTAGTTTAGGGGTTTTTAATTAAGGTTTTTTTTATATTTTCTTTTACTTATATATATATATATATATATATATATATATATATATATATAGTTAATAAAATTCCAGAAAATATATTATTACCTAAAAAAATAATTTTCATCCTTCTACCGAGGTTTCCTTCATAAAATAAAATAATAATAGTTTTGCTCCATAAATTCTAAATGCATCTTTACCTAATAATTAAATGCAATAAATTTATATTTTCTAATATACTATAAAATAATGCAATTAAATTAAATAATTAAAATGTTTAAAAATTAGGGACTTTACACATGATGGCGATTGGGTCATGGACACGGGGGCATCATATCACGCCACTCCATATACGAGGATCTTCAAGTCATACCACGATTGTAGGTTTGGACGTGTGAAGATGGACAACAAGGGGACGGCTGAAGTTGTAGGCATCGGTGATGTGCAATTGACAACGGAGCTTGGTGAGAAGCTCATTCTCAAGGATGTGCGATATGTACCAAGTTTGCGCTACAACTTGGTTTCGGTAGGGAGACTGGCGGATAATGGCTATCGCAGTTTGTTTGGGGACAAAGATTGGATGCTTATGAAGGGTTCCTAATAGTTGGCTCGAGAAGATTTATGTTGTGGCATGTACAGGCTCAAGCCACTAAGTTGTACAGGCAGGCCACAAATATCGGATGGAGGCTCGAGGGGTATTCGACAGGACTTGGATCGTCAAAAACTTGCTGAGGAGGGGCTTCGAGATACTTTGAGGATTACGGAGGATTCGGTTCGTCAAGAAAAAATGATGAATGGTGATGAGCCAAAGATTGAGGGTCGGTATGGTCCCATGACATCTGGTCGGTCTCCAGGTGGGGGTTGCTTTAAGGATCCGATTTTGGCGACGGATGGTTTGCCAAAGCTTCACGAAGCGACATTGGTTTCAACAGTTCGAGGCCTGGAAGGAGATCAAGGATTGCAGCAAACTCAATATGAAGCGGGATCGTCACCATTCACACAGTTCTGGGGGAGCTGTGGGTCATCGACGACATGCACAATGCATTATGTTCTGCTCAAGGGAGCATGTATATGGGGGATCTTCAAGTTCGGACACGAAGGTGGACAGATTCAGGAGTTCGAACCATAGGAGAATCGTACCGTCCGCTTGGTTGAACCGGCCAAGGGTGAAGAAGCTTGTCGGAATGTTAACACGTTTCAGTGGAAGACAGAAGTCGGGAACATGCAGCCAAGACTCATGGTGAGGCTGATAGTCAAGAACTTTGGTCTCAGTCGTGTCATTGATGTCGACAGGATCCCGGTGGTACAGAACGTGCTACGCATCGCAGCTAGCATCGACGTAACGGTCGAGGAGCTGTGGACGAAAGAAGATGCAAAGCAACTCGGGGGATCGGAGATCGGTGGCATGGGGGAGCAGGAACCCTATCGCGGGACGACATGCATGGAGTCCAGTTGAGAAGTCATTGGGTCAACATCCTCTCATCAGACTGGAGGGAAAGATTGTTGGGGTCTAGTCTGAATTTGGTAAATTTTGGAGCCAAAATATGGTCAAAGATTTGATTTGATATAATTTAAAAATCTACATGAAATGTAAGATTTGATTAGATTTTAAATTTCTATCAAATATTTAATTTGATCATATTTGGACGTCCATAATTGGTGTTGGGATATTTTAAGTGGAATAGGATTCTCATTTTAAAGTTTTCTATTTAGGAAATTATATTATGACCTAAAATAAGATTGAGGGTCAGTATGTCGGTCCCATGACAGCTGGTCGGTCTCCAGGTAGGGGTTGCTTTACGGATCCGATTTTGGCGACGAATGGTTTGCCAAAGATTCACGAAGCGACATTGGTTTCAGCAGTTCGAGGCCTGGAAGGAGATCAAGATTTACAGCAAACTCAATCTGAAGCGGGATCGTCACCATTCACACAAGTTCGGGGAGCTGTGGGTTATCGACGACATGCACAATGCGTGATGTTCTGCTCAAGGAAGCATGTGTATGGGGGAGCTTTAAGTTCGGACACGAAGGTGGACAGATTCAGGAGTTTGAGTCTTGGAAGAATCGTACCGTCCGCTTGGTTGAGTCGGCCAAGGGTGAAGAAGCTCGTCGGAACGTTAACACGTTTCGGTGGAAGACAAATGTCAGGAACATGCAGCCAAGACTCACGGTGAGGCTGATAGGCAGGAACTTTGGTCTCAGTCGTGTTATTGATGTTGGCAGGATCCCATTTGTACAGAACGTGCTACGCATGGCAGCTAGCATCGACGTGGCGGTCGAGGAGCTGTAGACGAAGGAAGATGCAAAGCAACTCGGGAAATCAGAGATCGGTGGCATGGGGGACCAAGAACTCTGTCACGGGACGACATGCATGGAGTCCAGTTGAGAAGTCATTGGGTCAACATCCTCTCATCAGACTGGAGGGGGAGATTGTTGGGGTCCAGTCTGAATTTTGTAAATTTTGGAGCCAAAATATGGTCAAAGATTTGATTTGATATAATTTAAAAATCTACATTAAATGTAAAATTTGATTAGATTTTAAATTTCTATCAAATATTTAATTTGATCATATTTGGACGTCCATAATTGGTGTTGGAATATTTTAAGTGGAATAGGATTCTTATTTTAAGGTTTTCTATTTAGAAAATTATATTATGACCTAAAATAAGATTGAGGGTCAGTATGTCGGTCCCATGACAGCTGGTCGGTCTCCAGGTGGGGGTTGCTTTACGGATCTGATTTTGGTGACGGGTGGTTTGCCAAAGCTTCACGAAGCGACATTGGTTTCAGCAGTTCGAGACCTGGAAGGAGATCAAGGTTTGCAGCAAACTCAATCTGAAGCGGGATCGTTACCATTCACACAGTTCCGGGGGGGCTGTGGATCATCGACGACATGCACAATGCGTGATATTCTGCTCAAGGGGGCATGTGTATGGCGGAGCTTCAAGTTCGGACACGGAGGTGGACAGATTCAGGAGTTCGAATCTTGGAAGAATCGTACCATCCGCTTGGTTGAGCCGACCAAGGGTGAAGAATCTCGTCGGAACGTTAACACGTTTCGGTGGAAGACAGAAGTCGGGAACATGCAGCCAAGACTCACGGTGAGGCTGATAGTCAGGAACTTTGGTCTCAGTTGTGTCATTGATGTCTGCAGGATCCCAGTGGTACAGAATGTGCTACGCATGGTATCTAGCGTCGACGTGACGGTCGAGTAGTTGTAGACGAAGGAAGATGCAAAGCAACTCGGGAGATCGGAGATCGGTGGCATGGAGGAGCAGGAACCATGTCGCGGGACGACATGCATGGAGGAGCAGGAACCATGTCGCGGGACGACATGCATGGAGTCCAGTTGAGAAGTCATTGGGTCAACATCCTCTCATCAGACTGGAGGAAAAGATTGTTGGGGTCCAGTCTGAATTTAGTTAATTTTGGAGCCAAAGTAGGGTCAAAGATTGATATAATTTAAAAATCTACAATAAATGTAAGATTTGATTAGATTTTAAATTTCTATCAAATATTTAATTTGATCATATTTGGACGTCCATAATTGGTGTTGGAATATTTTAAGTGGAATAGGATTCTTATTTTTAGGTTTTCTATTTAGGAAATTATATTATGACCTAAATTATTATTTATCATCCTATAAATATAGGAGGAGGGTGGAGGCACAAAGTATAGCACAAGTTGGAGATTCGGGGTGCTCGTCCACAGAAAATCTAAGAGAAATTCCGTGCTTTGCTTTTAGGACTTTGTTATCCAAGACATAAGGAAGAAGGAGATCTGATCGAGAAGTCGTCGCCTTCGTTCTGGAAGATTGCTACGGATTGGTGAGTGATTTCAATTGTAATCTCTTTCTTTTCTTCTTTAGTGTGGTGATGGGGTTGAATCTATTAGGACAAAGGGTTCAACATTGATTTTGTCAATCTTGTTATTTCACCTGAGTTATAAAAGTTAGAATTTGTCCAGGTGACGTAGTCACCGTCATATACTTGTCTTTATCTGTACTTGGTGTTCGTTAGACATGTGTTGGTTATCTCAGGTGGGTTGGCCTAAATTTTTTACTACGGACACTCTCTGATACGATTTTCAACACGGGATTCTAAGAAAAGTGCAGGACATAAAAGTTCGTAATTGAGTTACAAAACCTTACTAGGATGGCAATCATTTAGATTCCTGGACCTATAAAGACCAGTTGGTTGTTTCTTCCTGTGATCAATATTAGAGTTGTATATGAGACTCAGGATATAGTTAGATGTCTACTTCAGAGTTCAATTTCGGAACTGCAACTAGCAAGTATGGTGGTCTTGCTCTCCTTGAGATGGAACATAACTTGTTGGAGTCTTGTTTCCGAGCACATGTTTTTGCAATATGGATATCCTGACTAAAGGCCGACTGCTTTACAATCCCCAACCTTTATTTTGTGACAGTTTTGGCACTCATCATCCTTCTCACGGAAACTCTCGACCAGTCAAAATGAGTAGGAGATTATAATGTAGAATCCACGCACTTTTATCCTTAACTAGGAACATTCATGTGCATCCCACGTAAACAATTTATTAAAAAAAAAAATTTAATTTAAATTACTCATCCAACCAAAGAATTTTTTTTTTTCTATCTTAATCATATAAGTTACAAATATTTGATAATAATTAGATAATAAATTATTTACATTAACTTTTTATTATTATTTTCGATTTATTAATTTTTTTTTTTAAATAATTACACGGACTTCATTTGTTTTATGTTGTAAGGTTAGTTAATATAATAATTCTTTACGTAAAACAAAAAACATAAGAGATGTCTGTATAATAAACAGAAAATATAAAAAATATTAGTAAAAATAATCTTTAAATGATATTAGATAGTTAAATTATTAGTTAAAATTTATTTATTTTTTTTATTTTTTTTGTATATAGGATATGTATACGATTTAGACCGTCCTTTCAAACCAGATTGTTCCGTGTCCTCCGAATACAAACAACCATAACGTTGGCAAAAAAAAAAAAAAAAATTGTTCCATAACGTTTGCAATTGAAGGTGTCCGCTAACCGATTGACGAAATTAAGTCCGCTTTTTCAATTTATAAATTAGAATAAGTACGATTAGAGCTCTGCCAAAAGCAGGTGCTTTAATTTGCCTGGCTCAATGCTGACAGAAAAAGGAAGCACGTAGCAAAGATACAGCTTAAGATATTGATCAAGTTATAATCACTGACTAGGCTTGCCTCATTATTAAGTTAAATTGCGGCTTGACAATCAATTTAGTGAAAGCTTTGATAGTTGATGTTGGATTCCGGGTCATGCACTCACGTGTCCCTTCCTCATCGGTTCAAACCCCTTGCTTTCACAGACCATCCACCAATGTGGGGGCTCCACCGGTTCATAAAGTACTGTTGAGCATCTGATGACAGTAGGTTTCCGTAAATTTATTTTTTTTCTAAATATGTTCTTATTTATATATAATTAAAAAATTAAAAGTATTTATTAAATTTATAAAAACAGTTAGATAATTACTTATAAAAAAAATTGAAAGGTTATTTTTTGCTTTTCCAGATAATCTTACATGATTTTTTGTTGTGTGTCAAACGTATAAGGACATCATGTCCATTCATGACTGGTCCAGAGCCCTTGGCGACCATAAACAATTTTTCAAAATAGTCTCATATGTAATTTTTTTTTAAAATAAATAAATAAATAAATAAATTTTAAAAATATTGTTGTTAAAAAAATTTTGAACTAATGATCTCTAGTGTGCAAATCTAACATGATAACCACTATACCACAATTATATTTGTGCTAAGAATGGTTCATGGTTGATGGTATATACTAGTTTTATTTTAGATATAACTATATTGGTGCATGTTCTTTTAGTCTTTGGGTCATGGACAATCGTCAATTCTATCTTGTACCAGGACCAGGGGTGGGATTCAGTATAGTGGTAGGGTGGACTCCAGAAAAAATGCTAAATTACAACTTGATACCCTAAACTATCCAAAAAGTTCAATTTGACACCATCAACTTTGATATGTGCTAACTTGATATCCTGCAAAAAAAAGTGACCAAATTATCTCTCTCTCTCTCTCTCTCTCTCTCTCTCTCTCTCTCTCTCTCTCCGGCAGCCACCCTCCTCCTTCTTCGGTGCTGACGACCAGAGGGGAGGGGGGCATAGCAGCGGCCCCGGTGACGACGGGCGGAGACGCATACGGGGGCGGCGCGGGTGTGGGCTCCGACAGGCGCGATCGTGCACTGGCGGTGCCGGCGCGAGCGGGGGCAGACTCGGGCGCGTGCGGCGCCTCGCGGGCCGGGGCAGACGAGGACGCGGGCGCGTGCGGCGCCATCGCCGGTCGGAGCAGACGTGGACGCGGGTGGGCGCGGGGGTCTCCCGGGCGAGCCCGCCGGGGGGGCATATATGCGGCGCCGGTAGGGGGGTGGTCGTCGGGGCGAAGAGAGAGGGGGGTCGTCGGGGCGAGGAGGGGAGGGTGGTCGCCGGGGGTGGGTGAGGAGTGGGGGGATAGTTTAGAAATAAACAAAATTTGGGTATCAAGATGAAAATATTAGTTGAGATTGAATATTAAGTGTTAGAAAAAAGTCGTCGTTTTCTTATTGAAAACTTTGTGAATAAAAAATAAAAATAGACTGATGTTACCGGCCTCTGGGGAAGTCATGCACGAAGCACTGCCCTAAGAGTTGATTCGGGATCTGTGTGCAGACATTTCCTGAAGCTCCTAGTAGTAAAACTCTCGCACTACCGGTATCTCGTCGCCGCACACGACCCAGAAAGAACGACCAGGACTTAGCTCTGCCCAGAGCATGGAGACGAGTGAAACGACGAAGAATGGACTGAAAAATATGTTGGCAGCAAGTTTTTGGAGGAAACAATAACTGATTTCGTTTACAAAGAAAACCATTCATATATAATACTCCATCCAATATGTAACGGTCCGAATTAATTTTCTATTAATTCAGCCGTTACACAGACACATGGAGAAATGAACCTGGACACAAAATAAAATGTATTAACGGTTCAAAATTAAATAGTAACGGACAAAATTAATTTTTCAACGTTCAGAATATTAAACGAAAAAATAAAGAGGAGCAAAAAGAATTTTAGGATCTCAGCCCGAACCCGAAGAGGAAATCGAATTGGCATTCGGCGCCCGCAGACGACTCGGAGAGAACGACCAGGACTTAGCTCTGCCCAGAGCTTGGAGACGAGTGAAACGACGAAGAATGGACTGGAAAATATGTTGGCAGCAAATTTTTGGAGGAAACAATAACTGATTTCGTTTACAAAGAAAACCATTCATATATAATACTCCATCCAATATGTAACGGTCCGAATTAATTTTCTATTAATTCAGCCGTTACACAGACACATGGAGAAATGAACCTGGACTTAGCCGTTACCGGTATCTCGTCGCCGCACACGACTCGGAGAGAACGACCAGGACTTAGCTCTGCCCAGAGCTTGGAGACGAGTGAAACGACGAAGAATGGACTGAAAAATATGTTGGTAGCAAATTTTTGGAGGAAACAATAACTGATTTCGTTTACAAAGAAAACCATTCATATATAATACTCCATCCAATATGTAACGGTCCGAATTAATTTTCTATTAATTCAGCCGTTACACAGACACATGGAGAAATGAACCTGGACACAAAATAAAATGTATTAACGGTTCAAAATTAAATAGTAACGGACAATTAATTTTTTAACGTTCAGAATATTAAACGAAAAAATAAAGAGGAGCAAAAAGAATTTTAGGGTCTCATCCCGAACCCGAAGAGAAAATCGAATTGGCATTCGGCGCCCGCAGATGTGGGCACGTACCCGTTACGCGCGCCGAACCGAGCCGAGCCGGGCCGGACCGCAGCGGCGACACGCGCATGTGGCCCAAGGGGTTCCCCACTGTAAACTCCCTCGACCTGATTTCAGTATTTTAAAATTATTTTTAGCTAATTAGAATTATTGCAAGTTTTTAAAATTTATTTTTGTTTACATATCATATTGTTTGTGCACCTGTACATCACCTAATTAATTAGGGCATTACACTAACTGCTATCCCCAAACAAAGTTCACATACCTGCCCTAGACTTGTTAGACTATTTTTCTGAATTTTGTGCAACTCCCAGATACTTCGTTTTGTGCTTCGTTTTAGTCGCGCAAATATCGTTACAAACGTACGTATTTATTTTCTACTTAATTTCCTGCTCTTTACCCATCTCTGTACCCCTAGAGATTTGAGGACCAGTAGGCACCTGTTTTGGCCAAACAAAAATACGTAAATATTCTACTTTGAATATACTACAATTAGTATATTGACACCGTAGAAAAATTATGGCCCTACCTTCCTCTAAATAATTAGAGAACACCGTGCGCAGTATTTATTAAATAATAAATACGGTGACCCGTATCACCTAAAGAATCAGACCATGCCCCTGCCCAGGCTCACCCCCACACCCCCAAGGCATTTCCCCAGCTTTCCCCCTCACTTCTGTGAATTTTAGTATTTTTAGGAATCAGTATTTTTAATCAGACAAATTACATAATTGCGCAAATTCCCAATTTTAGGACTTTTCTACAATTTATGGAATTACAGGGGTTTTTCTGTAAATTACAGTGCGAGGTGGCACCTTCCTATTGGCCGGTGAACGTCGACCGTACACGTGGCATGGGATCCACCTCAAAATATCAGATTAATATCCTAAAATATCTGAAATAGATATTTTATTTAATAAATTACCTAAATACCCTTAACTATTCATCCTATTTACCAAACTACCCCCAACCCTAAATCCTATATATACCCAGCCACCCCCCATTCCCGAACTCCCCACACCACCCTCCGGCCAACTCCGCCCACCGGACCGTCGCCAACCCCTTCGCCCCTCACCCAGCCACCCCCCGACCGACGGCCACCCTCCCTGGCCGCCGCCGGCGCCGCCCAGAGCCCCGGCAGAACCAACCCGCCACCAACTCCACAGCAGCTCCACCACCACCGACCGCCCCTCACCGCCACTACGGCTGTCGTAGACCTCCGCCACCGCCCCCATCCTCTCCGCCGTAACCTCCTCCAACGAACCCACCCGTCCCCGTCGTCCCACGACCACCGTCCCGACCACCAGCTCCGCCACAGCGCCCCCCACTTCCCGACCACCAACCCGAGCCGACCCACCCCGACCTCCCTAACCACTGCCACCGCCACCACAGGCCACCACCACCACCACTACCACCACCACCATCACCTACGCGGCCGCCCTGTCACACTGAGCCACCGCCACCGTCAGCCCAGCGGCCGCCGGAGCTGCTGCAGCTGCCACTGCCACTGCTGTTGCTGACTGCAACTGCTGCTGCAGTTGCCTTTCCGGCCGGCCACCGGCCGCTCCGCCGCCGTCCTCCCGCCGGCGACGAGGCCTGGGCCCCCCCTCCACGGGGCAGGTGACTCACCTCCTCTCTGTACGTATATACTCCTATATATGTATATGTATGTATATATGTATATTTATATATATATGTTTATATATATATTATAATATATATATTATAATTATTATTACTGTATATGTACAGTATAATTATACAGTATACATATATTATTATTATATATTTAAATATGTATTTAATATATATATATTTATGTATATATATATATATATATATATATATCTATATTTATATATATATATTATGTATATATTTATATATATATTATGTATTTTATAATAATTATTATATTTACTGTAAATATATATACAGTATATATATATATTATATGTATATGTATTATGCATTTTTATTTATTTATATGCATTATTTTCATTTAATTATATATATATATATATATATATATATATATATATATATATATATATATATATATATATATATATATATATATATTTATGTATATATAATTCTATATACTCTATTACTATATATTATTATTATTATTATTATTATTATTATTATTATTATTATTAAAAATACATTTATTTTTATATATATATATATATATAAATATATATATATATATATATAAATATATAAATATATAAATATATAAATATATATATATATATATATATATATATATATATATATATATATATATATATATATATTTATATATATATATATTTATATATATATATATACATATATTTACTATTATATATTATAAGTATAAATACAATATTATTAATATATGTATATATGCATTTTTATTTCATTTTATTTATATATATATATATATATATATATAAGCTATATTAAGATATATGTATATGAGTATATTTATATATGTATATCTTGCGTTATGTTTTCTTACAAATATGTATAAATATATTATTACATATATAAAAATTATGTAATATATAAAATATATACAGCATATGTATTTTGTTAAATTCTTGCATTTGTATATATATGTACTTATATTTGTTTAACTCTATGTATGTATTTTGTATACTTATATAAATATATGAATATGTAATATTATTATATATTATTTGCTCTAAATATTATAAATGTATTAAATATATATATATATTATTATATATTTATTTACTTAAGTATAAATGCTATATATAGTATGTATTATATATATATATATATTATATAGGGATTTACATATATCTATATTTTATATAGACTATGGTATTTAATGTATACTTTATTTAAATATTATTTACGAACCATGTATGTCCTGAACAGAGTACACTGCAACACAGTCAGTGACCCCTGTCACAGGATCCCCCAGACTTGATTGCAAGTACAGGTTTTCAACACACTCAGGAAGTAGGCAAGTATACCTTGCCAAGTTTTACTGCTTAATTAAATAAACTGTTGTATGATAATTTCTGTGAACTTACATATATCTGTGTACGTCCGAGATTGCCTCGGGTACCGTCAACAAATATGTTGACATGTAGTACAGCTGACTTAGACTTTAGCAGCCCTACCTGACAGCTGCGAGGGTATCCTAATATCCTCCTAGACCCTGACACGGGTACACGCAACAAGGTTGCAGTTCATTTTGGGATGCAAGTTTACGTAGTTGACTAGCTACCAGTACGTGTGACGTGCATCACGGCTTAGCGCGAAATCAGAAAATTCAGGAAAGTTAGGACTTGGCATTTAGCTACGTGGTTTACACGTTGTGGATTCAACTTGTATTACCGCTGTAAACCCCCTGATTTTTTAAAATTTTTAAATTTAGATTTTTCTCAATTTTCTAGAATTTTTTGGTATTTTTCTGTAATTAAAAATAAGGTTTTTAATTATTAAATAATTTTTAAATGATAATAAATAATATTAAAATATTATAAAAATAATATTTTTGGGTGTAAAATGAAAAACTGGACTTAGGATAATTTTTCTGGAATTTATCGAGACCCGGACTTATTTTTAAATCACATAAAATAATTATTTATTTATTTATTAATTATTTAATGATTTAATTAATTAATTATTTATTTTTAATAAATTAAACCGTCCCAACCCATAGCCCGGCCCATTCTTCGGCCCGCAGGCCGGCCCAGCCCGCAGCTGCTAGCGGGTCGGGTCGGGTCCACCCGCCGCCCGACCCGCTACCCGAACCCGCTTCCCTAACCCCACGCCCAGCCCGTGCCCGCGTTCTCCGGCGGCGCCCGCTTCCCGCGCCGCCCCGCCCGGCCTCCGGCCCGCCTCGCTCGCCCATGACCCCCTCTCCCCTCCGCCTCTCTCGGCCCCCCCAGCCTCCTCCCCGGCCTATTTAACCCCCCTTGCCGTCGACCTCCTCCGTCAGCCACCTCCCTCCTCCCTCCTCCTCTCCTCGACGACGAGCACCGGCAGCAGCAGCAGCCGCAGCGGCAGCAGCTCCAGCCCGCTCCGGCGCAGCCGCCGTCAGCCAGCGCCGCGTCTCCCTCCTCGCCGCGTGCCCCCGGCCCCCTCCGCCTCAGCCCGGCCGCCCCAAGCCGCCGTCCCCGCCGCCAAAAACCCCAAACCCTAACCCTAATTCCTATTTCCCCTGTGTCGGACACAGGACACAGTGTCCTGTGCCGTGTCGGACACGACGAAAACTCCGGTTTTTGACCCTATTCAGGTACTCCTAACTCTCTGCTCGTAACCCCGTTTTCAATTTCGTCTTTTGCATCGTGAAGCCTCCGTGACCCTCTCGGTGCCCGTACAAACCGCTCAGGTCATCGCGTCCTGTGGCGATCGCGAACCGCGATCCAAAAACAGGAAAACTAACACCCTGTTTCACCCCGGAACTGAGTACGCCCCGCCAAACGGGATGACTTGGTCGCGTGCGGTCTTCACAGATACGTGCGCGTCGTTGATACGAACGTATGGGATTTCGCAGAAGTCGATTCGGGTGTGCGTGCACACCGGAATCAACGCGTATCCGCGGACATCGTCCCGTATCCGACTTTCCTGAATCTCGCCCTAACTTGGTGTACACACGTCGGATTGAAACGAAACTTGCACCATCGGACTCATAGCAATACGCTGGTCCTGTGACCCAAGTTTGGTACGATTCTGAGGACGTTGACGAAATTGCGTGTCGTGGGCCCCACATGCCCCCTCGACGGACGATTTTGTGATCGGCTCATCGGAATCCAATTCTGGAAGTTCCGTTGGGTTCGTATCATCATTCCTGACCTGTTGACACTATGTTTGGTGAATTTGGAGACCTTTGACCCTGACACATTTTTCGGTGCAAAGCGGGCCCACATGTGGACCCCGTTTTGACCCGAAATTGCCGTTTCTGCCCTTGTCTTCAAATTGGACCCAAGGACAGGCATTTCTAGCTGATTGATATTTTCTGGATCTGATGATGATATTTGTTTCAGCAACCGGAGTACCGCCTGCTAATCCAGCTGAAGTCAGAGCCGCAATTGGAACCGGAACCGCAGGCAAGTGTACCTTGCCAAACCCTGCAGCTTGCTAATTATTTCCTTGGCTTAATTTAGCATCAGTGGGCAAGTAAAGCTTGCCAATTCTCAGTAATTCCTGTTATAGTATTTTAATTGAGTTCTGGTAGATTCATATGAAAACTTGTTTAACTGCTCAACCCAGGACACCTGACACTATTCATGTGACGGAATTCCCTGAAATATACATGGTGATTCCGTATAGGATACATATTCATGACATTTACAGTTTACATGCTTAGAAATGTTTCTGACTCATTGCATTAGTTCAATCTTGCGTGACTTGTACCTGAGATTCTTTGGAACTGTGACGTGAGATTACATGGGGTGGGAAAAGTATTATCATATCAAGGCTGAATATAATATAAATACTGTTATCTGGCGGTGTCTTAGACTCTGATACAGAGCTTTGGTACCTTACTGGCCCTTCGAGAAAATACTGCTATGGTTTCTTCGACACTGATCCTGTAGTAGTCTCAGCCTGAGTATGACTAAAACTCTCACTTGCATATCACTTAGCTGGTTTACATATTTATCCTGATGTTCATTATTTCTGTACTGCATTTATTTTGGCTTGTATTATCTGTACCTTGTTATGTCCCCTGAGGACCTGGAATGGACTATGTCCCCAGGTATAGCCGCAGAGATCTACCCCGAGGTGTACGGTACAGGAGCACTCCTTGGAGCAGAACCCGGAACCGCGGACAAGATAGTGGCCGAAGACTTCTCCTGAGCACCGGCTTCATTCACTCAGTATTTTATTTCCTGTCTATTTTCTTAATGTAACAGACTGATTCTCGGATTGTTTCCCGAGATAATCTTATTTGAGATTTGTTTAGTTATTCTATTGCATTATTTCTGGCATTAATCTGTGTTTATTCTGTGGATGAGATTAGAAATACCTGAGACTTGTAACATCTTACTGTTAGACTACAGCTTAAGCATGCCCTGATGGATCCATTAAATTTTGTTGTCCATCGGTGCATGCTGCTGGCCATTGCCACGTGTCCAGTCCCTCGGTATTTTGGGACTGGGGCGTGACATGATTTTTGTGGTGGCCCATGAAGGTCAACGACTAAATTGTTCGGTTTCAACTTTGGGACCGAACAGGCCTGCAATAAGAATAGGATAAGTTTTTAGGATCTCATCCACTTGCTTGAATCATTTTTTGATATCTGTATCGTACTCGAACTAATTTTGACTTGCATCTTGTCTTGATTCCTGTGCGCCTCTTATTGTTTATTTTGGATACAGGAAAATGGACCCACAAAGATGCAACGAGACTCCCGCCGGAATACCACAAGCTACAGGTGTCACCTATGACGACGAAGTGACACCAATCGGAGGAGTTCTATCAACTCAACAGAGCCAGCAGGCAGGTCAACCTACCTCCCAATTCCGGCGCGATGACATCCCACCTCCGCCGCAGTTCGTCCCACCAATGCCCGTGTTCCCACAAGGACAGCCAATTGACGGGCAACAAATATTCCAAATGATCTACACGATGATGCAAGCTCAGCAACAAGTCCAACACGAGGCTCAGCGTCGCGAGGCTAATTTCTTGAGGGACAGCATCGTCACTGCACTGGAGCAGGCCAACCTACCAGCTCGACGGCCATCTACGGGCTCCATCACCGATTTTTGCCAACTGAAGCCCCGCACTTTTTCTGGCAAGGAGGAGCCCACAGAAGTTCATGAGTGGCTCACCAACATTCGGCATCAACTGGAAGCAGCAGAGCTACCACGGGAACGTTGGATGATTGCCGTCAGAATGCAATTGACAGGCAATGCTCATCACTGGTGGCTATCCGAAGAGAGACGACTAGGACCAGATTGAGTCACTTGGGAGGAGTTCTCCAGACTCTTCCAGGAGATGTACATTCCGGCTATCGCTTGATCCGAACTTCGGGACAAGTTCAATCGCCTCACTCAGGATGCTATGACGGTGGAAGAATACAACGCGGAATTCATTCATCTGAGCCGCTTCGTCCCAACCCTGATCCCGACAGAGGAAGAGAAGGCCGAGAAATTCTTCGACGGACTGAACATTGAGCTACAGAAACTAATTGGGTTCGTCGCACCAACATCATACTTGGACGTTCTTGCTGCGGCTCGACGCATAGAGCGCGTCACCAAGAGAGAGACCAGTCTGAAGCGGCCCTCCACATCCGCACCAACCAGAGCAGCACCAGAGGAGTCTGCAAAGCATCAACAAATAAACCTGCCACCAAGAGCAGCAACAAAAGCCTCCTACCTTCCCACTTGTTATTACTGCGGCAAGATAGGCCATGTCGAGAAGGAGTGTAGACGTAAACTCGGACTATGCTTAGGCTGCGGATCCAGACAGCATGCAGTGAGAGACTGCCCTGAGCGTAGAGAAGGAGCACCAAGGGCGAACCAGCAAACTCCACCAGCGCCTCGAGCAGCACCCTACCAGCAAGCTCAGCAGCAGCAGAGGGCACTACCTCAAGGACGAGGGCAAGCTTACGCGATGACTGTGCAGGACGCTAGTGCGAGTAAGTGATTTGTAGTTATCTGTTTCTAGTGTTATTTAGTTTGTGCCTATTGGTTCGTGACCTCATCCCCAACCTAGTAATTTGTAACTTGTTAATAACAACCTGGTTTTCATAAAAGTGTAGTTCTTTTACTTTAACTAGATTTTCTCTGGAAAGTGCATAACTTTCATTGTTAGGGGAACGGTATTTCCCTACGTATCTTGTGATGTGTTTCGACCGTGTCATCTCTGTTGACCGGTTATTCTTTGATTGCGAGGACGCAATCCTCTTAAGGGGGGTAGATTGTAAACCCCCTGATTTTTCAAATTTTTTAAATTTGGATTTTTCTTATTTTTCTGAAATTTTCTGGTATTTTTCTGTAATTAAAAATAGGGTTTTTAATTATTAAATGATTTTTAAATGATAATAAACAATATTAAAATATTATAAAAATAATAATTTTGGGTGTAAAATGAAAAACTGGACTTAGAATAATTTTTCTGGAATTTATCGAGACCCGAACATATTTTTAAATCACATAAAACAATTATTTATTTATTTATTTATTATTTAATGATTTAATTAATTATTTATTTATTTTTAATAAATTAAACCGGCCCAACCCATAGCCCGACCCATTCCTTTGGCCCGCAGGCCGGCCCAGCCCGCAGCTGCTAGCGGGTCAGGTCAGGTCGGGTCCACCCGCCGCCCGACCCGCTACCCGAACCCGCTTCCCTCACCCCACGCCCAGCCCGTGCCCGCGTTCTCCGGCGGCGCCCGCTTCCCTCGCCGCCCCGCCCGGCCTCCCGCCCGCCTCGCTCGCCCACGACCCCCTCTCCCCTCCGCCTCTCTCGGCCCCCCCAGCCTCCTCCCCGGCCTATTTAACCCCCCTGGCCGTCGACCTCCACCGCCATAGCCCCTCTCCGCCAGCCCAGCCCGCCGTGGACGCCGCCCGGCCCTTCTCCTCCGTCAGCCACCTTCCTCCTCCCTCCTCCTCTCCTCAACGACGAGCACCGGCAGCAGCAGCAGCCGCAGCGGCAGCAGCTCCAGCCCGCTCCGGCGCCGCCGCCTTCAGCCAGCGCCGTGCCTCCCTCCTCGCTGCGTGCCCCCGGCCCCCTCCGCCTCAGCCCGGCCGCCCCAAGCTGCCGTCTCCGCCGCCAAAAACCCCAAACCCTAACCCTAATTCCTATTTTCCCTGTGTCGGACACAGTGTCATGTGTCGTGTCGGACACGACGAAAACTCCGATTTTCGACCATGTTCAGGTACTCCTAACTCTCTGCTCGTAACCCCGTTTTTAATTCTGTCTTTTGCATCGCGAAGCCTGCGTGACCCTCTCGGTGCCCGTACAAACCGCTCGGGGCATCGTGTCCTGTGGCGATCGCGAACCGCGATCCAAAAACAGAAAAACTAACACCCCGTTTCACCCCGGAACTGAGTACGCTCCGCCAAACGGGACGACTTGGTCGCGTGCGGTCTTCACAGATATGTGCGCATCGTTGATACGGACGTGTAAGATTTTGCAGAAGTCGATACGGGTGTGCGTGCACACCGAAATCAATGCGTATCCACGGACATCGTTCCGTATCCGACTTTTTTGAATCTCGCCCTAACTTGGTGTACACACGTCGAATTGAAACGAAACTTGCGCCATCGGACTCATAGTGATACGCTGGTCCTGTGACCCAAGTTTGGTTCGATTCTGAGGACGTTGACGAAATTGCGTGTCGTGGGCCCCACAGGCCCCGCTTGACGGGCGATTTTGTGATCGGCTCATCGAAATCCAATTCTGAAAGTTCCGTTGGGTTTGTATCATTGTTCCTGACCTGTTGACACTAAGTTTGGTGAATTTGGAGACCTTTGACCCTGACACATTTTTCGGTGCAAAGCGGGCCCACATGTGGACCCCGTTTTGACCCAAAATTGTCGTTTCTGTCCTTGTCTCTAAATTGGACCCAAGGACAGGCGTTTCTAGCTGATTGATATTTTCTGGATCTGATGGTGATGTTTGTTTCAGCAACCGGAGTACCGCCTGCTAATCCAGCTGAAGTCAGAGCCGCAATTGGAACCGGAACCGCAGGCAAGTGTACCTTGCCAAACCCTGCAGCTTGCTAATTATTTCCTTGTCTTAATTTAGCATCAGTGGGCAAGTAAAGCTTGCCAATTCTCAGTAATTCCTGTTATAGTATTTTAATTGAGTTCTGGTAGATTCATATGAAAACTTGTTTAACTGCTCAACCCAGGACACCTGACACTATTCATGTGACGGAATTCCCTGAAATATACATGGTGATTCCGTATAGGATGCATATTCATGACATTTACAGTTTACATGCTTAGAAATGTTTCTGACTCATTGCATTAGTTCAATCTTGCGTGACTTGTACCTGAGATTCTCTGGAACTGTGACGTGAGATTACATGGGGTGGGGAGAGTATTATCATATCAAGGCTGAATATAATATAAATACTGTTATCTGGCGGTATCTTAGACTCTGATACAGAGCTTTGGTACCTTACTGGCCCTTCGAGAAAATACTGCTATGGTTTCTTCGACACTGATCCTGTAGTAGTCTCAGCCTGAGTATGACTAAAACTCTCACTTGCATATCACTTAGCTGGTTTACATATTTACCCTGCTGTTCATTATTTCTGTACTGCATTTATTTTGGCTTGTATTATCTGTACCTTGTTATGTCCCCTGAGGACCTGGAATGGACTATGTCCCCAGGTATAGCCGCAGAGATCTACCCCGAGGTGTACGGTACAGGAGCACTCCTTGGAGCAGAACCCGGAACCGCGGACGAGATAGTGGCAGAAGACTTCTCCTGAGCACCGGCTTCATTCACTTAGTATTTCCATTTCCAGTATTTTATTTCCTGTCTATTTCCTTAATGTAACAGACTGATTCTCGGATTGTTTCCCGAGATAATCTTATTTGAGATTTGTTTAGTTATTCTATTGCATTATTTCTGGCATTAATCTGTGTTTATTCTGTGGATGAGATTAGAAATACCTGAGACTTGTAACATCTTACTGTTAGACTACAGCTTAAGCATGCCCTGATGGATCCATTAAATTGGGTTGTCTATCGGTGCGTGCTGCTGGCCATTGCCACGTGTCCAGTCCCTCGGTATTTTGGGACTGGGACGTGACAACCGCATTGGGCGGGGAAGACAACTAGTAGGCGTATGGGACACCCAACTTCTTTATTGCAGATACCGCACTCTTCGGAGTGATACGGACGTTATATATACTTGCAGATACCACATCCCTTAGAGTGTGGGCGTTATTTATATTCAGATACCTCATTCTTCGGAATGACAGACGTTGCAGATACCACACTCTATAGGATGCTGGCCGTTATGCCTACGCCTACCCATACGCACCAAGGTTGTCGTACATTGCATTCACATAGATGGTTAGCACACCCTGTATTTATTTATTTAGTATTTACATACATGGCATGTTTTTATGTATCTTGTTATGTCCCACTGAGGACCTGGTGTCCTGCCAGGTTTAGATGATGCCTTCTACCCCACGGTATATGGGCCTGGACAGGAGACCAGATATGCTACTGAGGAGGAGCTAGAAGAGCTACCCGCAGAGTCTGCCTGATCCATTTTGTACATCTGGAGCTGTTGCTACTACCTTGATAGACGATACACTAGTCTATCTTATTTCAGCTTTCATCATATTTTGTTGTGGGTTTGTTCCCACAAGATATTATCTGGTTTTGTACTATTATATTTCAGACTCACATTATATATATTCAGCACTTATTTTCTGATATTTTTGTGGATGAGATAGATTTACCTGTATTAGACTTGTAGTATTTTAGGACAGCGTAGCACGTTCCTTTGGGTCCAGGTGAATCAACCTGGAAACGAGAAGAGGATATTAGACAGCGTTTCCCCCATCTATTTTCAGACCAGAGTATGTCCAAATATTTCAAATCAATCAATCTTCAGCTATGTCTATGTCCTGATATTTTTAAATAAATCTCTTTCATTATATGTTTACTTTTATTTTGAGGACGAAATATTCTAAGGAGGGTAGATTGTAAACTCCCTCGACCAGATTTCAGTATTTTAAAATTATTTTTAGCTAATTAGAATTATTGCAACTTTTTAAATTTTATTTTTGTTTACATATCCTATTGTTTGTGCACCTGTACATCACCTAATTAATTAGGGCATTACACTGACTGTTATCCCCAAACAAAGTTCACATACCTGCCCTAGACTTGTTAGACTATTTTCCTGAATTTTGTGCAACTCCCAGATACTTCGTTTTGTGCTTCGTTTTAGTCGCGCAAATATCGTTACAAACGTACGTATTTATTTCCTATTTAATTTCCTGCTCTTTACCCATCTCTGTACCCCCAGAGATTTGAGGACCAGTAGGCACCTGTTTTGGCCAAACAAAAATTATAAATATTCTACTTTGAATATACTACAATTAGTATATTGACACCGTAAAAAAATTATGGCCCTACCTGCCTCTAAATAATTATAGAACACCGTGCGTAGTATTTATTAAATAATAAATACGGTGACCCGTATCACCTAAAGAATCAGACCCTGCCCCTGCTCAGGCTCACCCCCACACCCCCAAGGCATTTCCCCAGCTTTCCCCTCACTTCTGTGAATTTTAGTATTTTTAGGAATCAGTGTTTTTAATCAGACAAATTGCATAATTGCGCAAATTCCCAATTTTAGGACTTTTCTGCAATTTATGGAATTACAGGGGTTTTTCTGTAAATTACAGTGCAAGGTGGCACCTTCCTATTGGCCGGTGAACGTGGACCGTACACGTGGCATGGGACCCACCTCAAAATATCATATTAATATCCTAAAATATCTGAAATAGATATTTTATTTAATAAATTACCTAAATACCCTTAACTATTCATCCTATTTACCAAACTACCCCCAACCCTAAATCCTATATATACCCAGCTACCCCCCATTTCCGAACTCCCCACACCACCCTCCGGCCACCTCCGCCCACCGGACCGCCGCCAACCCCTTCGCCCCTCACCCAGCCACCCCCGGCCGACGGCCACCCTCCCTGGCCGCCGCCGGCGCCGCCCAGAGCCCCGGCAGAACCAACCCGCCACCAACTCCACAGCAGCTCCACCACCCCCGACCGCCCCTCACCGCCACTACGGCAGCCGTAGACCTCCGCCACCTCCCCCATCCTCTCCGCCATAACCTCCTCCGACGAACCCACCCATCCCCGTCGTCCCACGACCACCGTCCCGACCACCAGCTCCGCCACAGCGCCCCCCACTTCCCGACCACCAACCCGAGCCGACCCACCCCGACCTCCCTAACCCCCGCCACCGCCACCACAGGCCACCACCACCACCACTACCACCACCACCATCACCTACGCGGCCACCCTGTCACACTGAGCCACCGCCACCGTCAGCCCAGCGGCCGCCGGAGCTGCTGCAGCTGCCACTGCCACTGCTGTTGCTGACTGCAGCTGCTGCTACAGTTGCCTTTCCGGCCGGACACCGGCCGCTCCGCCGCCGTCCTCCCCCGGCGACGAGGCCTGGGCCCCCCCTCCACGTGGCAGGTGACTCACCTCCTCTCTGTACGTATATACTCCTATATATGTATATGTATGTATATATGTATATATATGTATATTTATATATATATATATGTTTATATATATATTATAATATATATATTATAATTATTATTACTGTATATGTACAATATAATTATACAGTATACATATATTATTATTATATATTTAAATATGTATTTAATATATATATATTTATATATATATATATATATATATATATATATATATATATATATATATATATATATATATATATATATATATATATATATATATATATATATATATATATATATATATATATATATATATATATATATATATATATATTAATTTATATATAATATATTATGTATATATTTATATATATATTATGTATTGTATAATAATTATTATATTTACTGTAAATATATATACAGTATATATATATTATATGTATATGTATTATGCATTTTTTTTATTTATATGCATTATTTTCATTTAATTATATATATATATATATATATATATATATATATATATATATATATATATATATATATATTTATGTATATATAATTCTATATACTCTATTACTATATATTATTATTATTATTATTACAGTAAATAATTATAGTATATTTATATATACTAAATATATGTATGTATATATATATATATACATATATTTACTATTATATATTATAAGTATAAATACAATATTATTAATATATGTATATATGCATTTTTATTTCATTTTATTTATATATATATATATATATATATATATATATATATATATATATATATATATATATATAATACTATTATTCCATATGTATATACATATGTATTTTATTTGTTTATATATATATACATATATTTTCCTATATGTATATATGTATATATATACATGTAAATATATTATTGTATATTCAGATTTTATGTATATTAAATATATATTTATATATGTATATATATTGTATTATATATATATATATAAACTATATATGTATATAAGTATATTTATATATATTCTGCTTTATACTTTTATATATAACATATATAATTATGTAGTATATAATATATATATATATATATATATATATATATATATATATATATATATATATATATATATATATATATATATATATAACATATGTATTTCGTTATTTTTCTCCTTGCATATATATATATATATATTATATATACTTATATATATATATATATATATATATATATATATATATATATATATATATATATATATATATATATATATATATATATATATATATATATATATATATATATATATATATATATATATATGTATGTATATGTTGTATATAAGCTATATTAAGATATATGTATATGAGTATATTTATATATGTATATCTTGCTTTATGTTTTCTTACAAATATGTATATATATATATATTATTACATATATAAAAATTATGTAATATATAAAATATATACAGCATATGTATTTTGTTAAATTCTTGCATTTGTATATATATGTACTTATATTTGTTTAACTCTATGTATTTATTTTGTATACTTATATAAATATATGAATATGTAATATTATTATATATTATTTGCTCTAAATATTATAAATGTATTAAATACATATATATTATTATATATTTATTTACTTAAGTATAAATGCTATATATAGTATGTATTATATATATATTATATAGGGATTTACATATATCTATATTTTATATAGACTATGGTATTTAATGTACACTTTATTTAAATATTATTTATGAACCATGTATGTCCTGAACAGAGTACACCTGCAACACAGTCAGTGACCCCTGTCACAGGATCCCCCAGACTTGATTGCAAGTACAGATTTTCAACACACTCAGGAAGTAGGCAAGTATACCTTGCCAAGTTTTACTGCTTAATTAAATAAACTGTTGTATGATAATTTCTATGAACTTACATATATCTGTGTACATCCGAGATTTCCTCGGGTACCGTCAACAAATATGTTGACATGTAGTACAGTTGACTTAGACTTTAGCAGCCCTACCTGACAGCTCCGAGGGTATCCTAATATCCTCCTAGACCCTGATACGGGTACACGCAACAAGGTTCCAGTTCATTTTGGGATGCAAGTTTACGTAGTTGACTAGCTACCAGTACGTGTGACGTGCATCACGGCTTAGCGCAAAATCAAAAAATTCAGGAAAGTTAGGACTTGGCATTTAGCTACGTGGTTTACACGTTGTGGATTCAACTTGTATTACCGCATTGGGCGGGGAAGACAACTAGTAGGCGTATGGGACACCCAACTTCTTTATTGCAGATACCGCACTCTTCGGAGTGATACGGACGTTATATATACTTGCAGATACCACATCACTTAGAGTGTGGGCGTTATTTATATTCAGATACCTCATTCTTCGAAATGACGGACGTTGCAGATACCACACTCTATAGGATGCTGGCCGTTATGCCTACGCCTACCCATACGCACCAAGGTTGTCTTACATTGCATTCACATAGATGGTTAGCACACCCTGTATTTATTTATTCAGTATTTACATACATGGCATATTTTTATGTATCTTGTTATGTCCCACTGAGGACCTGGTGCCCTGCCAGGTTTAGATGATGCCTTCTACCCCACGGTATATGGGCCTGGACAGGAGACCAGATATGCTACTGAGGAGGAGCTAGAAGAGCTACCCGCAGAGTCTGCCTGATCCATTTTGTACATTTGGAGCTGTTGCTACTACCTTGATAGACGATACACTAGTCTATCTTATTTCAGCTTTCATCATATTTTGTTGTGGGTTTGTTCCCACAAGATATTATCTGGTTTTGTACTATTATATTTCAGACTCACATTATATATATTCAGCACTTATTTTCTGATATTTTTGTGGATGAGATAGATTTACCTGTATTAGACTTGTAGTATTTTAGGACAGCGTAGCACGTTCCTTTGGGTCCATTAAATTGGATTAAACCCTTAGTGACGTATCAGCTGGCCAATGCCACGTGGTCTAGTTCCTTACATTTTGGGACTGGGGTATGACATGGTTTTAGTGGTGGCCCATGCAGGTCCAATTAATTACCAGTGGTATGATTACATGCCCAGCAAGCCTGCACTAGGGTAGAAATACTAGGTCTCATCTACTATGACTCATTCTAAAAAAATTTGCATCCTGTTTGATTATTATTATTTCCTTCGTCCCTTTCTAAATTATTCTATCTTCTTCAGAAATATGGACATACCCGGTGGACACACGATTGATGGGGCTGACCTAGCAACAGACCCATCGCCAGATGTCCAAAGGACTCCAACCCCTCCGAGAAACCAATCCCAAAGAAGGATGCTGGTCAATCCAACGACCCCATACCTTCCCCAGGACCCTACCCAGGAGACAGTACCAGCCCAACAAAAAGGGCAAACTTTCCAAGCACCAACACCGCAGGCGAAGACACCTTTGCCTCCACCTCCAGCCCTCTCAGCCCTGATGCCACAGCTTAAGGGACAAACCCAGATGTTCCAATATTTCCAAAACCTGTTGCAGACTCAGTGGCAACAGACTGAAGCCCTGAGACAGGCTCAGTGGCAACAAACTGAAGCCCTGAGACAGACCTTGATAACAGCTCTGGAGATGACAACTACCCCGGCACTAGCACCTGTCCAACCCCCTAACACTGTTCAAGGATTTCGCCGAATGAGCCCGAGAACCTTTTCTGGCAACGAAACTTCGAAAGAGATATCAGACTGGATCTCCAACACGGAAATGCTGCTAGAAGGATCACAGATTCACCCCGATCTATGGATGACCGCAGTAAGGGCCCAAGTAAAAGGCAACGCCCATCACTGGTGGGACTCCATAGAGTGCAGCATCGGCAGAAACCATACTTGGGAGCAATTCCTGGAGAACTTCCATGCAAAATACTTTTCAGCTACAGTCAGAAATGATCTGTACTCCCAGTTCCTGCATTTGGAACAAGGAGACATGACCGTCGACGCCTACGACGCAAAGTTCAGTCGACTAAGTCAATTTGGTGCAAACCTGATACCCAACGAGCTGGAGAAGGCCCTGAGATTCCATCATGGCCTTACCTCAGAACTCCAAGGGTATACCTCGGCACAGTCAAGGATTTCCTACGAAGAAGTTCTTTCGGAAGTAAGGATACAAGAAGCCATTGGCCGAGAAGCAAGACGCTCGAATCCAACCATACCAGCCAGAGACCAGACCGGAGCAGGAGGACCAATCCGTCACCCGAAAAATCAGACACAAAACAAGACGGGGCCATATCAACACAAGAAACCTCCGACTTGTCACCATTGTGGCAGGAAAGGACATTATGCCAAAAACTGCCGAAGAAAGTATAGACTATGCCTAATATGTGGAGAAAATCAACATAGGGCCAGAGACTGCCTACAACACAGAGAAGCAGCACTCCAGAACGGGCAAGGACCAGCAATACCAGCCCAGAGAGTGCTACCCTTTACTGAAGGTCAGCATCCCCCAGCATATGGAAGATTTCAGAGGGGACCATCCTTGGCCTCCCAGGAAATGCAGTACTACCAAGACAAACATCAAACCGAAGGACAAAGGCACGGGCAGACCCTTGCACTAGCTACAGTTGCAGAGGAACCAGAAAGTGAACCCATTTCAGGTACCATTTTAGTTACATCAATACCTGCAACCGTATTATTTGATTCTGGCACTACACTGTCATCATATCTAGTAGTTTCGTAAGCCATGCAAATAGCCACTTTTACCGGAGGAGGCATTGTTCCAGTTACCAACATTACTAAAGCATGCTAGTAGTCATGTATAGTAGAGTAATGAGAGCGCGATTCTTGGTACTTCCAATACCAAACTTCGACGTTGTCTTAGACATGGACTGGTTAAGCTAGTACAAATGCTATACTAGACTACGGGAAAAGAAGCATCATCCTTAGACCACTAGGTTACCCGGAGTATAAGAACGTACAAGTATAGATAGGGTATAAATAGTATCTAGAGTAGTAAAACATAGCAGTTAACCCTTAGTCACCTGATGACTTATAGTATCTGACCTAAATTATTTTTCCACCCTCTAGATAATAATCAGGACTAAGCAAGAATAGATAGGTAGATTGATAGACTTTGATTGCTAGGCTCAAACATGAGAATGAAGTGATAGCTGAGAACTTAAGGTAGTTTTGGGAATAGAGCAATTGGATATAAGGAGAGAATATCGACAGATGTTAACTTTGAGTTGGATATCGTGAACTACCAATAATTTACGACCAGTTGTAAACTTGATGGTACCCCTATAATTTGGATGAAGGGTATACATAGAGTAAAATAGGAGATCATGTGTTTTCTTTGAAGATCCCACCTACCCGAGGAACTATCAGACTTGGAAGAAGAGGAAAACTAAGCCCGAGGTACATCAGACCCTTCGATGTGATGGAATACATCGGAGAAATGGATTACAAGATAAACTTTTCCTCAGACATTGGTAAAAGTACATGACATCTTCCACGTACCCAATTAAGGAAGTACACTCCGGATACAAGTCATGTGCTGGACCATTGAGATCACTGTCGGAACCGTAGAAATCCTAGATCGAAGCGAGAAGGTGTTGCGGGTCTGATTCTTTAGGTGATACGGGTCACCGTATTTATTATTTAATAAATACTGCGCACGGTGTTCTCTAATTATTTAGAGGCAGGTAGGGCCATAATTTTTTTACGGTGTCAATATACTAATTGTAGTATATTCAAAGTAGAATATTTATGTATTTTTTTTGGCCAAAACAGGTACCTACTGGTCCTCAAATCTCTAGGGGTACAGAGATGGGTAAAGAGCAGGAAATTAAATAGGAAATAAATATGTACGTTTGTAACGATATTTGCGCGACTAAAACGAAGCACAAAACGAAGTATCTGGGAGTTGCACAAAATTTAGGAAAATAGTCTAACAAGTCTAGGGCAGGTATGTGAACTTTGTTTGGGGATAGCAGTCAGTGTAATGTCCTAATTAATTAGGTGATGTACAGGTGCACAAACAATAGGATATGTAAACAAAAATAAATTTTCAAAAGTTGCAATAATTCTAATTAGCTAAAAATAATTTTAAAATACTGAAATCTGGTCGAGGGAGTTTACAATCTACCCTCCTTAGAATATTTCGTCCTCGAAATAAAAGTAAACATATAATGAAAGAGATTGATTTGAAAATATCAGGACATAGACATAGCTGAAGATTGATTAATTTGAAATATTTGGACATACCCTGGTCTAGAAATAGATGGAGAAAACGCTGTCGAATATCCTCTTCTCGACAATCAACATAGGACCAGAGACTGCCCACAACACAGAGAAGCAGCACTCCAGAACGGGCAAGGACCAGCAACACCAGCCCAGAGAGTGCTACCCTTTACTGAAGGTCAGCATCCCCCAGCATATGGAAGATTTCAGAGGGGACCATCCTTGGCCTCCCAGGAAATACAGTACTACCAAGACAAACATCAAACCGAAGGACAAAGGCACGGGCAGACCCTTGCACTAGCTACAGTTGCAGAGGAACCAGAAAGTGAACCCATTTCAGGTACCATTTTAGTTACATCAATACCTGCAACCGTATTATTTGATTCTGGCACTACACTGTCATCATATCTAGTAGTTTCGTAAGTCATGCAAATAGCCACTTTTACCGGAGGAGTCATTGTTCCAGTTACCAACATTACTAAAGCATGCTAGTAGTCATGTATAGTAGAGTAATGAGAGCGCGATTCTTGGTACTTCCAATACCAAACTTTGACGTTGTCTTAGACATGGACTGGTTAAGCTAGTACAAATGCTATACTAGACTACGAAAAAAGAAGCATCATCCTTAGACCACTAGGTTACCCGGAGTACAAGAATGTACAAGTATAGATAGGGTATAAATAGTATCTAGAGTAGTAAAACATAGCAGTTAACCCTTAGTCACCTGATGACTTATAGTATCTGACCTAAATTATTTTTCCACCCTCTAGATAATAATCAGGACTAAGCAAGAATAGATAGGTAGATTGATAGACTTTGATTGCTAGGCTCAAACATGAGAATGAAGTGATAGCTGAGAACTTAAGGTAGTTTTGGGAATAGAGCAATTGGATTTAAGGAGAGAATATCGACAGATGTTAACTTTGAGTTGGATATCGTGAACTACCAATAATGTACGACCAGTTGTAAACTTGATGGTACCCCTATAATTTGGATGAAGGGTATACATAGAGTAAAATAGGAGATCATGTGTTTTCTTTGAAGATCCCACCTACCCGAGGAACTATCAGACTTGGAAGAAGAGGAAAACTAAGCCCGAGGTACATCAGACCCTTCGATGTGATGGAACACATCGAAGAAATGGATTACAAGATAAACTCTTCCTCAGACATTGGTAAAAGTACATGACATCTTCCACGTACCCAATTAAGGAAGTACACTCCGGATACAAGTCATGTGCTGGACCATTGAGATCACTGTCGGAACCGTAGAAATCCTAGATCGAAGCGAGAAGGTGTTGCAACGCCAGACTATCCCTTTAAATTCGTATTGCATGAAAACATCATGCACCAGGTGAATCAACCTGGGAACGAGAAGAGGATATTCGACAGCGTTTTCCCCATCTATTTCCAGACCAGGGTATGTCCAAATATTTCAAATCAATCAATCTTCAGCTATGTCTATGTCCTGATATTTTCAAATCAATCTCTTTCATTATATGTTTACTTTTATTTCGAGGACGAAATATTCTAAGGAGGATAGATTGTAAACTCCCTCGACCAGATTTCAGTATTTTAAAATTATTTTTAGCTAATTAGAATTATTGCAACTTTTGAAAATTTATTTTTGTTTACATATCCTATTGTTTGTGCACCTGTACATCACCTAATTAATTAGGACATTACACTGACTGCTATCCCCAAACAAAGTTCACATACCTGCCCTAGACTTGTTAGACTATTTTCCTGAATTTTGTGCAACTCCCAGATACTTCATTTTGTGCTTCGTTTTAGTCGCGCAAATATCGTTACAAACGTACGTATTTATTTTCTATTTAATTTCCTGCTCTTTACCCATCTCTGTACCCCTAGAGATTTGAGGACAAGTAGGTACCTGTTTTGGCCAAACAAAAATACGTAAATATTCTACTTTGAATATACTACAATTAGTATATTGACACCGTAAAAAAATTATGGCCCTACCTGCCTCTAAATAATTAGAGAACACCGTGCGCAGTATTTATTAAATAATAAATACGGTGACCCGTATCACCTAAAGAATCAGACCCTGCCCCTGCCCAGGCTCACCCCCACACCTCCCAAGGCATTTCCCCAGCTTTCCCCCTCACTTCTGTGAATTTTAGTATTTTTAGGAATCAGTGTTTTTAATCAGACAAATTGTATAATTGCGCAATTTTCCAATTTTAGGACTTTTCTGCAATTTATGGAATTATAGGGGTTTTTTTGTAAATTACAGTGCGAGGTGGCACCTTCCTATTGGCCGGTGAACGTGGACCGTACACGTGGCATGGGACCTACCTCAAAATATCAGATTAATATCCTAAAATATCTGAAATAGATATTTTATTTAATAAATTACCTAAATACCCTTAACTATTCATCCTATTTACCAAACTACCCCCAACCCTAAATCCTATATATACCCAGCCACCCCCCATTCCCGAACTCCCCACACCACCCTCCGGCCACCTCCGCCCACCGGACCGCCGCCAACCCCTTCGCCCCTCACCCAGCCACCCCCCGGCCGACGGCCACCCTCCCTGGCCGCCGCCGCCGCCGCCCAGAGCCCCGGCAGAACCAACCCGCCACCAACTCCACAGCAGCTCCACCACCCCCGACCGCCCCTCACCGCCACTACGGCCGTCGTAGACCTCCGCCACCGCCCCCATCCTCTCCGCCGTAACCTCCTCCGACGAACCCACCCGTCCCCGTCGTCCCACGACCACCGTCCCGACCACCAGCTCCGCCACAGCGCCCCCCACTTCCCGACCACCAACCCGAGCCGACCCACCCCGACCTCCCTAACCACCGCCATCGCCACCACAGGCCACCACCACCACCACTACCACCACCATCACCTACGCGGCCGCCCTGTCACACTGAGCCACCGCCACCGTCAGCCCAGCGGTCGCCGGAGCTGCTACAGCTGCCACTGCCACTGCTGTTGCTGACTGCAGCTGTTGCAGTTGCCTTTCCGGCCGGCCACCGGCCGCTCCACCGCCGTCCTCCCGCCGACGACGAGGCCTGGGCCCCCCCTCCACGTGGCAGGTGACTCACCTTGTAAACACCCTATTTTTTCAGATAATTTTTTAATATAATTTTCCCGGATGTTTTCGGCATTTTGGATGAAGAACCGAGGTATTTATGAGTTAAAGAATTTTACAGGCAGTTTATGGGTGCTAAAATATTCTGGAAATAATAATTTATTGTGTATAATGGAGAACCGGATGCATGGCATTTTTCGGTGAATTTATTGGACACCGGAGCAACGATTCGAGGACCAAAAGCTATTTGGGTTGTGATCCAAACCAACCCGACCCGAAATCTGATGGAGAAACCCTAGCAGTCGTCGGAGTCCCTGTAGCAGCTATAAAGGGGCAGCCTCAACATCCGTGCTGCTCTTCTCCAACTAGCCGCCACCAAAACCCTAGGTTCACCCCAACCGCGTGTCCACTTCTATCCGCCGCGTGGCCAACCCCGTCCGCTTCACAGCAAGCCCCGCCGACTTCATCTCCGATCAGCCCCATTCTTCCCCCGTGCCGCTCTCGACAGACCCCCAGACGCTCCCCCTCGACCCTTCGACGACGCCCCTTTCATCCCGCAGGCTGCGGCACAACCCGACTCCGGCATCGTCGCCCAGCAGTCCCCTTCGATCCGCTGACGCCCCGAGCGACGTCGACACCCCGAGCATCCCCTTGTCGACCCGACCCCGACGCCTCCCAAGCGTCGCTCCGCTGACCGGAGACAAAACCTGGGACTCGACTCCGAGATCCAGCGGACACGAGTGAGGAAGAATCGGACGCCAGCAGCGTGCGAGGACACGACCAGGACACAGATTGGCTTTCGGACACGCGAATTTCAGAACTCACGTGGCCCTGTTCAGGTACCGATTTCTCCCAATGCGTATCTCCGATTTCATTTATGTCAGTTGCTATGCGTAGACTGTATACCCCTCTCGGTGCCCGTGCAACCCGCTCGGTACATCGCGTCCTGTGGTGATCGCACACCGCGATCCAAAAATAGGAAAAATAATGCCCTGTTTTACCCCGGAACTGAGTTCGCCCCGCCAATCGGGATGACTTGGTCGCACACGAACTTTACCGAACTGTGCGCGATGTTGATACGGTCGTGTGGGATTTCGCAGAAGTCGATTCGGAGGTGCGTGCACCCCGGAATCAACGCGTATCCGCCGACGACACCCCGTATCCATCCTTTCTGGAATGCGCTGTAACTTCGTATACACACGTTGGATCGAGACGAAACTTGCGCCATCGGACTCGTAGCAATACGCTGGTCCTGTGACCCAAGTTTGGTCCGATTCCGAGAACGTTGACAAAATTACGTATCGTGGGCCCCACAGGCTCTACTTGACAGGTGATTTTGAGATCGGCTCATCGGAATCCAATTCTGGAAGTTCCGTTGGGTTCGTATCATCGTTCCTGACCTGTAGACACTGAGTTGGAGTAATTTGGAGACCTTTGACCCTGACAGGCTTTTCGGTGCAAAGTGGTCCACATGTGGACCCCACTTTAATCCGAAAATGACCTTTTTGCCCCTGTGTCCAAACTGGACGTAAGGACAGGCAATTCTAGCTATTTGACATCTTCTGAGACTATTTGTGATATTTATGACAGCTTTTGGAGTAGTTCCCACCGGTTCCACTGATCCAGGGACGATTGTTGATATTCAAACTTCAGGCAAGTGTACCTTGCCAAACTCTACAGTATTATTATATATTTTCCTTGCTTTATTATAGTGCTGTGCATGCTCAACCTAGGACCGTGTGACGTACTTAGCGTCCGATTATCAGTCGGGTGCCAACACTGTACGCAGTGTTGGGTACGGTCATCTAGATGGACATTCGTGACACTTTATTCTCGTACTTGTCTTATCAAGTACCATATGACCCATGACACTTGACACTATTCATGAGATAGGATTTTCCCGAGATATTCGTGGTGATTCTGTATAGGATACAGGACATGGACATTATACTCTTAGATACTTTATGACTTGATGCATTAGCTATGATCACGCTTGACATGGGCATGAGACGTTATGGTCATGATATGCGTGGTTACATTGGGTGGGGAGAGACACACAGGCTACAGGCTGTTTCTTATATCTATCTACTACTATTGTGAGGCCTCAGACTCTCGTAGCAGAGCTAGGCACATTACGTGTTTATTACCGCTACCGGCTCCCCGACACAGAGCTTGTAGTGGCTTCAGCCTGAGTTTTAGTGCTGCTCTCATCTTGCATTTTCACATAGATGGTTACTTACTTGCCCTATTTATTCATTATTGCTGCACTGTATTTATTTTGGCATGAGCTTTCTTGTACCTTGCTATGTCCCCTGAGGACCTGGATCCGGATATTTGTCCCCAGATTTTACAGACGAGGCTTATCCCGAGGTTTACGGGACCGGAGCAGGAGCTGATCCAGGAACTGTACCGCCATCCGAGGACGAGGTCATAGCTGAAGATTTCTCTTGAGCATCCATGTTCATGCTCAATTTTTATTATTTCTTTCAGTCATTTACTTTCTGGTCTGTTGAACCATTGTACCAGATATTTATCGGGTTGTTCCCCGAAGTACTTTGTGAGACTTGCTGATGATTTACATTTCTTATTTATTCTGTGGATCATATTTTATATCTTGTGTGGATGAGATTAGTTATGCCGTGATTGTCGTAGACTTGTTTTACAGCTTAAGTATGCCCTGATGGATCTATTATATTGAGTTGGTCCATCGGTGCGTACTGTTGGCCATTGTCACGTGTCTAGTCCTACGGTATTTTGGGACTGGGGCGTGACATGGTTTTTGTGGTCGCCCATGCAGGTCTACGACTAAATTGTTCAGTTTCAACTTAGGGACTGAACCAGTCTGCCCTAAGGATAGGATAAGTTCTAGGTTCTCATCCATTATTTAACCATTTGTTGAACTCTATATCGAACTCGAAATTTGTTACTTGAACTGCATCCTGTATTGATTCCTCTGAGCGTTCTTATAGTTTATCTTTTGATTTCAGAGCAATGGATTCCGAAAACAGAGATGGTATTCCCTTGGATACGCCACACGACGCTGTGGTTACTTATGGAGACGGAGTGACACAAGGGGATGGAGGACAAGCATCGCAGAGTTATCAAACCGGACAGCCTAATCCAAGGTTCCGGAGAGATGACATCCCACCTCCACCACAGTTCACTCCCCAGATGCCAGTATTCCCGCCAGGACAAGCCATGGACGGACAACAAATGTTCCAGATGATGTATGCTATGATGCAAGCACAGCAACAGATTCAGCAGGAGGCCCATCGGCAGAAGGCCGAGTATCTGAGGACCAGCCTGGTATTCGCATTGGAGCAGACTAATCCAGTAGCGAGACGAACATCGACGGGATCTATCACCGACTTCCGTCATCTCAAGCCTCACACATTTTCTGGTAAAGAAGGGCCAACGGAAGTTCATGAGTGGCTCACAAACATTCAGCATCAGCTGGAAGCCGCTGAACTTCCAAGAGAGAAGTGGATGACTGCAGTCAGAATGCAGTTAACTGATAATGCGCACCACTGGTGGTTAGCAGAAGAAATGAGACTTGGACAGGACAGAGTCACATGGGAAGAGTTCTCCAGACTTTTCCAAGAGATGTACATCCCGACAGTTGCACGGTCAGAGCTCAGGGACAAGTTCAACCGCCTCATTCAGGGCAGCATGACAGTGGAAGAATACAATTCTGAATTTATTCGCCTGAGTCGCTTCGCTCCAACATTGATTTCGACGGAGGAAGAGAAAGCGGAAAAGTTCTTTGACTGGTTGAAGTTCGAGCTTCAGAGATTGATTGGCTTAGTGGCACCTACAAATTATACTGATGTTCTAGCAGCAGCACGACGCATGGAGCGCGTCACTAGAAGGGAATCGAATCTGAAGAGGCCAAACACCTCCGCACCAACCAAGGCAGCACATGGAGATTCTGTAAAACGATTCCAGAGGAGTATGCCAGATAGAGCAGCACACAGGGCCATATCCCTTCCTACTTGTCATCACTGCGGCAAGGTAGGACACATTGAGAGAGAGTGCAGGCGGAAGTTGGGACTATGCCTGCTTTGCGGATCAAACCAGCATCTATCCAGAGACTGCACTCACCGTAGAGGAGAAGCATCCAGACTAGCTCTACCTGCACCGCGACCAACTTATCCAGCAGTAGGAGCACAGCAGACAGGAGTTGGTGGAGTCAGACCACCAGCCCCAGGAGAAAACCAGCAGAGACCACCACTGGCCCCACAGGCAGCCCTATTCCAGCAGGCTCAGCAGCAGCAGAGAGGTCCAGCACAGGGGCGAGGGCAGGCATTCACTTTAGCTATTGAGGAGGAGGCTACAGCAGGCGAGGTCATCGCAGGTACTATTCTAGTAGCTTCATTACCAGCTGTAGCATTATTTGATTCTGGAGCATCGCATTCATTTATAGCAGCTAGCTTTGTAGCCACCCATAGAGTAGCTACCGCACCCCTTCCAAAGATGAAGAGGATTCTTACGGGAGGTAAAATTATTCCGGTTAGTGACGTCTGTAGATCATGTTCTGTAGTAGTTTGTGGCCGAGAAATGCGAGCTCAATTTCTGATATTTTCTATGCCGGATTATAATGTCGTACTTGGTATGGATTGGTTAAGTCAGTACCATGCGACTCTTGATTGCCGACTTGGGCGGGTTATATTTAGACCGCCTGGACACCCAGAATTTGAGTTTCTTCGAGGAGCAGTAGAGCAAGAAGTTCAGCCTACTCTTAGGGTATTATCTGTAGAAGGAGAGACAGGTTACCCAAGAGTCATATCAGAATTTGTGGATGTATTTCCTGATGATCTTCCAGGTTTACCGCCTGATCGGGAAATAGAATTCACGATAGACTTAACTCCAGGAGCAGAGCCAATCACTTCATCAGTTTATCGGCTAGCACCTAAGGAGTTAGTGGAGTTGAAAGAACAGGTTGATGATCTTTTGGAGAAGGATTTTATTCGGCCCAGTGTTTCACCTTGGGGGGCACCCATACTCTTTGTCCCAAAGAAGGATGGAACAGTACGGTTGTACATTGACTACAGGGCACTAAATGCTGTGACCATCAAGAACAGGTATCCTCTACCACGCATTGATGATCTATTCGATCAATTGAGTGGTGCAAAGGTATTCTCGAAGATTGACCTTAGATCCGGCTATCATCAGATCAAGGTGAGGAAGGAAGACATCCCGAAGACAGCTTTCAGGACGAAGTATGGACATTATGAGTTCTTGGTGATGCCGTTTGGTTTAACCAACGCGCCAGCAGTGTTTATGAGCTTAATGAACAGAGTCTTTCATCAGTTCTTGGATAAATTTATAGTGGTGTTCATTGATGACATCCTCATATATTCCAAGAGCCCTGAAGAGCACGAGGAGCATCTCAGAATCGTGTTAGAGACCTTGAGGCAAGAGAAGTTATATGCCAAACTCAGTAAGTGTGAGTTCTGTATGGACAAAGTACCTTTCTTGGGACACATCATATCAGGAGAAGGACTTTCAGTAGATCCAGAGAAAGTTGCAGCAATAGAGACTTGGCCAACACCCACATCAGTTGCAGAGGTGAGAAGTTTTCTCGGACTTGCGGGATATTACCGAAGGTTTGTAGAGAATTTCTCGAGGATTGCAGAACCGATGACGAAGCTGACACGGAAGGACCAGGAGTTTATATGGACAGAAGACTGCCAGAAGGCTTTTGAAGAACTGAAGAGAAGATTAACAACAGCACCTATCTTGACTCTTCCTTCAGGGTCAGGAGATTTTGTTGTTTACAGTGATGCATCAGGCAGTGGACTAGGATGTGTTTTGATGCAACATGGCAAAGTCATTGCTTATGCGTCAAGACAGTTGAAGGTCCACGAGAAGAACTACCCAACACATGATCTGGAGCTAGCAGCAGTTATATTTGCATTGAAGATATGGAGGCACTATCTTTATGGAGAAAGGGTAGAAATCTTTACTGATCACAAGAGTCTGAAGTATGTGTATACTCAGAAGGAGCTTAACATGAGGCAGAGACGCTGGCTGGAACTGATGGTAGATTTTGACATAGATCTGCAGTATCATCCGGGAAAGGCGAATGTTGTTGCAGACGCACTCAGCAGGAAGCCTACGGCTTATTTCTTGACGATGCAGCCCGAGTTATTGAGAGATTTACAGGAGCTACAGATAGAAGTGGTTATACCGGGACAGAATGGCTTGATGGCTAACCTTGAGATTCAGTCATCATTCGTGGAGAAGATTAAGGAGGCATTGCCCACCGATGCTAGATTCTGAAGACTCAAAGAAAGGACAGAAGCAGGCATGCAGACAGGACTTCGCATACACGAAGACGGGACATTGAGGTTTGGAAATCGCCTGTATGTTCCAAATGGAGAATTGAGACAGGAGTTAATGACCGAAGCACATAGCTCTATGTACTTTGTTCACCCAGGAGGAACCAAGATGTATCGAGACTTGAGACAGTATTACTGGCGGCATGGAATGAAGAGAGAGATCGCAAGATTTGTGGCCAAATGCTTAGTCTGCCAGCAAGTGAAGGCAGAGCATCAGAGGACTGCAGGTATGTTACAGCCACTTCCTATACCAGAATGGAAGTGGGAGCACATCACGATGGATTTTGTCACAGGATTTCCGAGGAGCCCCAGCGGAAAAGACGCAGTATGGGTTATCGTGGATAGACTCACTAAATCGGCACACTTCTTGCCATTTAGAGTTGGACAGTCCACAGAGGTACTAGCCGACATGTATATGCGACAAATTGTCAAGTTACATGGAGTACCTGTTAGTATCGTATCGGATCGAGATTCGAGATTTACCTCTCATTTTTGGAGAAGCATGCAAGAGAGTCTGGGCACCAGACTCAATTTCAGCACGGCATACCACCCACAGACAGATGGCCAATCGGAGCGCACCATTCAGATATTGGAGGACATGTTGAGATCATGTATGCTAGACTTCGGAGGATCTTGGGAAGATCATTTGCACTTAGTGGAGTTCTCCTACAATAACAGTTATCAGGCCAGCATCCAGATGGCACCATTTGAAGCTTTATACGAAAGGAAGTGCAGATCACCTGTGTGTTGGAGTGACGTTGGTGAACATCAAATACTGGGTCCAGAATTGGTAACGCAGACCGTGGAGAAGGTGAAACAGATTCAGAATCACCTACGAGCAGCTCAGGACAGACAGAAGCATTGGGCAGATACACACAGGCGTCCCCTAGAGTTTAAAGAAGGAGAGCACGTATTCCTGAGGATTTCGCCCACTCGTGGTACTATCAGATTTGGGAGCAGAGGCAAGCTGAGCCCAAGGTATATTGGGCCATTTGACATTCTAGAGCGTGTTGGTGAGGTGGCTTATCGGCTTGCATTACCTCCATCCTTAGAGGGAGTGTATGACGTATTCCACGTCTCACAGCTGCGAAGGTACGTGACCGACCCAAGTCACGTAGTCGATCATTCAGAAATCGCAGTAGGCCCGAGCTTGAGATATGAAGAACAACCAGTTGGTATCCTCGACGTCAGTGAGAAGATATTGCGGGAACAGACAATCAGACTGGTTCGAGTAGCTTGGAAGCACCAATCACCTGGAGAATCGACTTGGGAACGAGAAGATAGTATGCGCCAGCGATACCCCCACTTGTTCGAAGAGGCAGTTGTAAACTAAGCAATCTTGTAATACCATAATTCTTCTTTGATAGCTTATTCTTTGATTGCGAGGACGCAATCCTTTTAAGGAGGGAAGATTGTAAACACCCTATTTTTTCAGATAATTTTTTAATATAATTTTCCCGGATGTTTTCGGCATTTTGGATGAAGAACCGAGGTATTTATGAGTTAAAGAATTTTATAGGCAGTTTATGGGTGCTAAAATATTCTGGAAATAATAATTTATTGTGTATAATGGAGAACCGGATGCATGGCATTTTTCGGTGAATTTATTGGACACCGGAGCAACGATTCGAGGACCAAAAGCTATTTGGGTTGTGATCCAAACCAACCCGACCCAAAATCTGATGGAGAAACCCTAGCAGTCGTCAGAGTCCCTGTAGCAGCTATAAAGGGGCTGCCTCGACATCCGTGCTGCTCTTCTCCAACTAGCCGCCACCGAAACCCTAGGTTCACCCCAGCCGCGTGTCCACTTCTATCCGCCGCGTGGCCAACCCCGTCCGCTTCACAGCAAGCCCCGCCGACTTCATCTCCGATCAGCCCCATTCTTCCCCCGTGCCGCTCTCGACAGACCCCCAGACGCTCCCCCTCGACCCTTCGACGATGCCCCCTTCATCTCGCAGGCTGCGGCGCAACCCGACTCCGGCATCGTCGCCCAGCAGTCCCCTTCGATCCGCTGATGCCCCGAGCAACGTCGACACCCCGAGCACCCCCTTGTCGACCCAACCCCGACGCCTCCCAAGCGTCGCTCCGCTAACCCGAGACAGAACCTGGGACTCGACTCCGAGATCCAGCGGACACGAGTGAGGAAGAATCGGACGCCAGCAGCGTGCGAGGACACGACCAGGACACAGATTGGCTTTCGGACACGCGAATTTCAGAACTCACGTGGCCCTGTTCAGGTATCGATTTCTCCCAATGCGTATCTCCGAATTCATTTCTGTCAGTTGCTATGCGTAGACTGTATACCCCTCTCGGTGCCCGTGCAACCCGCTCGGTGCATCGCGTCCTGTGGTGATCGCACACCGCGATCCAAAAATAGGAAAAACAACGCCCTGTTTTACCCCGGAACTGAGTTCGCCCCGCCAATCAGGACGACTTGGTCGCACGCGGACTTTACCGAACTGTGCGCGATGTTGATACGGTCGTGTGGGATTTCGCAGAAGTCGATTCGGAGGTGCGTGCACCCCGGAATCAACGCGTATCCGCCGACGACACCCCGTATCCGTCCTTTCTGGAATGTGCTGTAACTTCGTGTACACACGTCGGATCGAGACGAAACTTACGCCATCGGACTCGTAGCAATACGCTAGTCCTGTGACCCAAGTTTGGTCCGATTCCGAGAACGTTGACAAAATCACGTATCGTGGACCCCACAGGCTCCACTTGACAGGTGATTTTGAGATCGGCTCATCGGAATCCAATTCTGGAAGTTCCGTTGGGTTCGTATCATCGTTCCTGACTTGTAGACACTGAGTTGGAGTAATTTGGAGACCTTTGATCCTGACACGCTTTCGGTACAAAGTGGCCCACATGTGGACCCTGCTTTAATCCGAAAATGACCTTTTTGCCCCTGTGTCCAAACTGGACGTAAGGACAGGCAATTCTAGCTATTTGACATCTTCTGAGACTATTGGTGATGTTTATGACAGCTTTTAGAGTAGTCCCCACCGGTTTCACTGATCCAGGGACGATTGTTGATATTCAAACTTCAGGCAAGTGTACCTTGCCAAACTCTACAGTATTATTATATATTTTCCTTGCTTTATTATAGTGCTGTGCATGCTCAACCTAGGACCGTGTGACGTACTTAGCGTCCGATTATCAGTCGGGTGCCAACACTGTACGCAGTATTGGGTACGGTCATCTAGATGGACATTCGTGACACTTTATTCTCGTACTTGTCTTATCAAGTACCATATGACCCAGGACACTTGATACTATTCATGAGACAGGATTTTCTCGAGATATTCGTGGTGATTCTGTATAGGATACAGGACATGGACATTATACTCTTAGATACTTTATGACTTGATGCATTAGCTATGATCACGCTTGACATGGGCATGAGACATTATGGTCATGATATGCGTGGTTACATTGGGTGGGGAGAGACACACAGGCTACAGGCTGTTTCTTATATCTATCTACTACTATTGTGAGGTCTCAGACTCTCGTAGCAGAGCTAGGCACATTACGTGTTTATTACCGCTACCCGGCTCCCCGACACAGAGCTTGTAGTGGCTTCAGCCTGAGTTTTAGTGCTGCTCTCATATTGCATTTTCACATAGATGGTTACTTACTTGCCCTATTTATTCATTATTGCTGCACTGTATTTATTTTGGCATAAGCTTTCTTGTACCTTGCTATGTCCCCTGAGGACCTGGATCCGGATATTTGTCCCCAGATTTTACAGACGAGGCTTATCCCGAGGTTTACGGGACCGGAGCAGTAGCTGATCCAGGAACTGTACCGCCATCCGAGGACGAGGTCTTAGCTGAAGATTTCTCTTGAGCATCCATGTTCATGCTCAATTTTTATTATTTCTTTCAGTCATTTACTTTCTGGTCTGTTGAACCATTGTACCAGATATTTATCGGGTTGTTCCCCGAAGTACTTTGTGAGACTTGCTGATGATTTACATTCCTTATTTATTCTGTGGATCATATTTTATATCTTGTGTGGATGAGATTAGTTGTGCCGTGATTGTCGTAGACTTGTTTTACAGCTTAAGTATGCCCTGATGGATCCATTATATTGAGTTGGTCCATCGGTGCGTACTGCTGGCCATTGCCACGTGTCTACTCCCACGGTATTTTGGGACTGGGTCGTGACACACCTCCTCTCTGTACGTATATACTCCTATATATGTATATGTATGTATATATGTATATATATGTATATTTATATATATATATATGTTTATATATATATTATAATATATATATTATAATTATTATTACTGTATATGTACAGTATAATTATACAGTATACATATATTATTATTATATATTTAAATATGTATTTAATATATATATATATATATATATATATATATATATATATATATATATATATATATATATATATATATATATATATATATATATATATATATATATATATATATATATATATATATATATATATATATCTATGTATATTTATATATATATATTTATATATAATATATTATGTATATATTTATATATATATTATGTATTGTATAATAATTATTATATTTACTGTAAATATATATACAGTATATATATATTATATGTATATGTATTATGCAATTTTTTTTTTTTATATGCATTATTTTCATTTAATTATATATATATGTATATATGTATATATATTTATGTATATATAATTATATATACTCTATTACTATATATTATTATTATTATTATTATTATTATTATTATTATTATTATTATTATTATTATTATTATTATTATTATTATTATTATTATTATTATTATTATTATTACAGTAAATAATTATAGTATATTTATATATACTAAATATATGTATATATATATATTTACTATTATATATTATAAGTATAAATACAATATTATTAATATATGTATATATGCATTTTTATTTCATTTTATTTATATATATGTATATATATATATATATATATAATACTATTATTTCATATGTATATACATATGTATTTTATTTGTTTATATATATATACATATATTTTCATATATGTATATATGTATATATATACATGTAAATATATTATTGTATATTCAAATTTTATGTATATTAAATATATATTTATATATGTATATATATTGTATTATATATATATAAACTATATATGTATATAAGTATATTTATAAATATTCTGCTTTATACTTTTATATATATTATTACATATATAATTATGTAGTATATATATATATATATATATATATATATAACATATATATTTCATTATTTTTCTCCTTGCATTTATATATATTATATATACTTATATATACTTATATATATATATATATATATATATATATATATATATATATATATATATATATATATATATATATATATATATATATATATATATATATATATATATATATATATATATATAAGCTATATTAAGATATATGTATATGAGTATATTTATATATGTATATCTTGCTTTATGTTTTATTACAAATATGTATATATATATTATTACATATATAAAAATTATGTAATATATAAAATATATACAGCATATGTATTTTGTTAAATTCTTGCATTTGTATATATATGTACTTATATTTGTTTAACTCTATGTATGTATTTTGTATACTTATATAAATATATGAATATGTAATATTATTATATATTATTTGCTCTAAATATTATAAATGTATTAAATACATATATATTATTATATATTTATTTACTTAAGTATAAATGCTATATATAGTATGTATTATATATATATTATATAGGGATTTACATATATCTATATTTTATATAGACTATGGTATTGTCACGACCCGCACCCGGAAATTCGGGCACGAGTGCGTGGGTACGTCCAGCCTACGCCGCAGAGTCGGCGGTAGTACGCTGTCTAGGTCAATCCATTATTTGCTAACTAGCTCATTCATAAATAACATAGGCAAGATAAAAATGAGAATGAACTTAAGATTTCAACTGAACATAAATGTGACAACAGATTCAAAAGTTTTAGTACAGGAATTCAATATTGAAATCGGGGACAAACCCGATAAATAAGATGAGAATATAAATGAAAGATAGCTACTACTAGCTACTCAGCAGCAGGGGTCTCCTGGGTGGGTTCTGGCTCCTCATAGGTATCATCAGTCCCCTCATAGGGACCATAATAAGTAGGGGCAAGATCCTCATCATCGCCTAAATCAACAGATCCAGTCAGGAAAGGAGCAAAGTACACAGTGCACAACAAGGTTAAACTAAATATTTTATGACAATTAAATATTTGATATCATGTTGAGAAACAGCATAACAGAACATTATTATCTCAGAGTTAAACTGTAAACAGGAATATGAGAAACAGAAATAAATGAAACAGGAAATGGAACTACAATAGCCAGCAAGAAATATAACATGACCAGAAACAATCTGTGTGAACTTGTGTTTATTTTTAGAATACATAGTTGGCATGTAGGGGTTTATAAGGCTAATCCGGCCATCATGAACGGCTATTAAACAGGGGAAATCGAGATCCGGCTGAGGTACAGTCGTGTACCAACAGCTATTAAACATGACAAGGGGAAGGGTAAACTACATGCCTTCTAGGTATTCTCCCACCCGACATGAAAAAAACAAGACATGAACTCCATTATTCAAGACATGAAATCTAGTATTTCTAACACTAGGTGTAATCATCAAGGGTACATGTAAGGCAGGGAATTAATTATCACAATATATAAAGATTAACTTGAAGTGCAGGTACTTGCCTGTTGTTTGGATCTGATTAATTTGGTTCTTGGGGGAAAAGTCCAGAGATGAGTCCAAAAGCTGAAATAGACATTATCATCATGCTCAGAAGATGTCAAATAGCTAGAAACGCCTGTCCTTGGGTCCAATTTGGAGACAAGGGCAAAAAAATGACAGTTTCGGGTCGAAACGGGGTCCGCCGGTGGGCCCGCTTTGCACCGAAAAACGTGTCCGGGTCAAAGGTCTCCAAATTCACCAAACTTAGTGTCAACAGGTCAGGAACGCTGATACGAACTCAACGGAACTTCCAGATTTGGATTCCGATGAGCCGAACACAAAATCGTCCGTCGAGCGGGGCCTGTGGGGCCCACGACACGCGATTTCGTCAACGTTCTCAGAATCGAACCAAACTTGACCCACAGGACCAGCGTATCGCTACGAGTCCGATGGCGCAAGTTTCGTCTTGATCTGACGAGTGTACAAGAAGTTAGGGCGAATTGCAAAAAAGGCGGATATGGGGTGATGTCCGCGGATACGCGTTGATTTCGGTGTGCACGCACACCCGAATCAGCTTCCACAAAATCTCACACGTCCGTATCGACGATGCGCACGTATCTGTGAAGACCGCACGCGACCAAGTCGTCCCGTTTGGCGGGGCGCACTCAGTTCCGGGGTAAAACAGGGTCTGGTTTTTTCTGTTTTTGGATCGCAGTGTGCGATCACCACAGGACGCGATGCCCCGAGAGGTTTGTCCGGGCACCGAGAGGGTCATACAGGCTTCGCAACGCAATTTACGAAATTGAAAACGGAGCTACGAGGCGAAAGTTACACGTACCTGAAGGAGACCTAAAAATTCAGGGTCGAGTCGTGTCCGACTCGTGTCGGACACGGAAATTGGGAATTAGGGTTAGGGTTTCGGGTTTCGTCAGAATCCGGTCGTGGTCGGTGGAGGGCGGCTGCTTGGCGGCCGGCGAGGGCGGGGGACTGTTCGCCGGAGCGAGGCGGAGCTGCTGGCGGTCGGCGGTGGCTCAGGGCGGCCGGCAGCGGCGATGGGAGCTGCGTGCTGCTGCTACGGTTGCTGCGGGGAGGAGACGGCGGCCGGTGGCACGCGACGAGGGAGGAGGGAGGCGCTGGCGGTGCGGGGCTGGGCACGGCGGGGGTCGACGGTGGCGGTGAGCGGCGGAGCGGCGGGTGGCGTTGTCGAGAGCGACGGCGGTGGGGGGTTTATATAGGGAGGGTCGGCCGGTGGCTTAGGCGGAGGAGGCGGAGGAGAAAGGGGAGGTCGTGGCGAGGGGGCGGGGCTGCATGGCCGGACGGGGCACCGCGTGGCCGGGCGGGGCGGCGCAAGCGGCGGAGGCGGCGGATAACGCGGGGGCGGCCGGGTCGTGCGGGGAGGGGAAGAGAGGCGGGTTCGGGTCGGGTCGGGCGGGGAGGATCCGACCCGACCCGCTAGCATTGGCGGGCTGGGCTCGGTCGGGCCGCGGGCTGGAAAAATAAAAGAAAAAGAGAAATAATAATAATATTAATAATAATAATAAATAATAATAATAATTAAATAAATAAATAGATAATTAATTAATTAAATAAATAGTTTTAGGTGTTTTAAAAATAGGTCCGGGGTCCAATAAATTCCAGAAAAATTATCCTAAGTCCAGTTTTTCATTTTACACTCAAAAATATTATTTACATAATATTTTAATGTTGTTTATTATCAATTAAAAATTATGTAATATTTTAAAACCCTGATTTTAATTTCAGAAAATTTCCAGAAAATTCTAGAAAATTGTTAAAAATCCTAATTTTAATATTTTTGAAAAATCAGGTGCTTACAATCTACCCAACTTATAAAATTTCGTCCTCGAAATTTAAATTATGGCAGGGTTCTCTCTGTCTAAACTCACTTGATTACAGCCTCACGGTTTCTCTCAGGTGGACATTGCGGTCGCTACCCAACTTATTGTTTTACCCATATATCCGCTAAGGCCGTACAACTAGTGAGGCTAGGTCTCAACTTAATAAATCATGGTATTGAATCTTCAAGTCTGCAATACAAATACACCACCTATGGTATTCTCTTAGTCATAGAGGTTATCATCAATTCGACCGGTCTGAGGGGTATGTCTAGTACTACAATCAACTTATACCAACCACAGGTTTTTATCTTTCCAAAATAAGGGAAGGCGAGGATCAATAATAAAGAGTTTAAGGGCGAGGTGGTAGAACAGAGGTATAGGGATCAAGGCGTTTAAGAAATTCTAATGGGAATTGTCAGGCGGTTATGGATTGAGATTCTATTCTGGTAATCATTTGTTCGCATGCTCGTATTAGTACAGTTATGTAACTGATACGATATGCTCGAGCATATTTAGGGACAAATATGCTAGTCAACTCAATCCACATAAAGTAGTCGTGCGAAGTGCAAATCAAAATGCACTAAGGTTGATCAGACCGTAGTACACTGATTCTGAGTAGACACTTGTATTAGTGGGGTTGATCAGGCCTCAATAATACAGGTGTCATGAACAAGCCAGATAAAGAGTAAGCTTGCAAAACTAGGCTATAAAATAGCAGCATCAGTCGAGTTCAGCAAAATTAAGTGCGCTAGATGATGATGAAAAGAGGCACAAAATTTTTGAAGTCCACAGAATAACACAAAATAAGCACAATAGCAAAAGCCTAAAGAATCGATACAGTTATCAATTTAAAAACATACTAGGTTATTTAGAAAGTTCAAGAATTACTAGGTTGGGGCTGAGGTCACGAACCAATAGGCACGAAAAACAATACTAGGAAAAGGTATCTACGAAACACTTACGCGCATTAGCTGCTTCCAGAGTTTGCGCGTTCTCCATGGTCATTACGTAAGCTTGTCCACGTCCTGGAGCAGTGGGGCAGTCCCTCACTTGATGTTCTGGTGATCCACAATATAGACAGGCACCCAATCTCTTCCTACAAACTTGTCAGGTGTGACCTTGTTTTCGACAAAAGCCACAAGTGGGAACTCGTTGATTCTGTCCTTGAGCTTGGTGTTGGGGTGCTGCGGCTCGAGGGAGAGGACGCTGAGTTTGTTGCGGGGCCCTCTGCTGTTGATGTTGTTGTTGAAAAGGGCGTTTGTTGGGTCCGGCATTTCCGGTATCTCTTTCTCGCTTCAGTTTGTGCCCCATATCTCTTTCTACGCCTTGTGCCACGCTCAGGATTTCCTCATAGGTGCGAGCTCGGCTGGTGGTGACAGCAAGGCGAATATCCGGAGACAGCCCCTTCTTGAATCTACGGGCCCTGTCCTCCGGGGTACGAACCATGTACTCTGCAAAGTGGCTTAACCTGCTAAATTTAGCAGTATACTCATCAACAGTCAGGTTACCTTGCTCCAGTCTCTAGAATTGGCTTTCGAGAGCTTCCCGAGCCACTTTGGGGTAGAATTTCTCCTTGAATAGCCTCTTAAAATCTTCCCAGGTGAGGTCAGGAGCAGATAGTTGGGGTTCATCTCTGAACCAGGTCTGAGCTATGTCGAACAGTTGCAGGCTTGCGGACTCCACTTTGAGATCATCAGGGACCCGAGCAGTCTTCAGGAGTCGCTCTACGTTCTCTATCCATTCATCGGCATAGAGAATGCCTTCAGTTCCATAGAATTCCAGGGGTCTAAGGTTCTTAAAGTCCTTGGCACTTTCTGGCCTCTTTTGTGATGACTCCCGGGTCCGAAGAGCTTCTGAAAGGCTGGTCCGTAGCAGGGCAGTTTGTTCCTTTTGGGATTCCACTAGTCCCTGGAACACTCCAAGTAGCTGTGCCCCATCCAGAGTAACTGCCGGAACAGATGGAGGCGGCGGGAGTACAAGAGTCTCGGACACATTCTGCTCAGCTGGTTCTGATGTGCCTCCTACTGTGTTCCTGGTCTGGACCATTCTGAAAGATTAAGGGATAGAAAGATCAGAATAGAATACTTGGAAATCAAAGGCGATGGGAAAATTGAGCAGCAAAGATATCAAGAATTGAAATAAGGACCCTATACTGTGAATGAGCTTTTCCTAGAATCCTCAAATTTTATTCCATACCCTGTCCTAGGGTATTACCCTATTTTAGGATAGGACCTGCATGGGCCACCATAAAAACGTGTCACGACCCGCACCCGGAAATTCGGGCATGAGTGCGTGGGTACGTCCAGCCTACGCCGCAGAGTCGGCGGTAGTACGCTGTCTAGGTCAATCCATTATTTGCTAACTAGCTCATTCATAAATAACATAGGCAAGATAAAAATGAGAATGAACTTAAGATTTCAACTGAACATAAATGTGACAACAGATTCAAAAGTTTTAGTACAGGAATTCAATATTGAAATCGGGGACAAACCCGATAAATAAGATGAGAATATAAATGAAAGATAGCTACTACTAGCTACTCAGCAGCAGGGGTCTCCTGGGTGGGTTCTGGCTCCTCATAGGTATCATCAGTCCCCTCATAGGGACCATAATAAGTAGGGGCAAGATCCTCATCATCGCCTAAATCAACAGATCCAGTCAGGAAAGGAGCAAAGTACACAGTGCACAACAAGGTTAAACTAAATATTTTATGACAATTAAATATTTGATATCATGTTGAGAAACAGCATAACAGAATATTATTATCTCAGAGTTAAACTGTAAATAGGAATATGATAAACATAAATAAATGAAACAGGAAATGGAACTACAATAGCCAGCAAGAAATATAACATGACCAGAAACAATCTGTGTGAACTTGTGTTTGTTTTTAGAATACATAGTTGGCATGTAGGGGTTTATAAGGCTAATCCGGCCGTCATGAACGGCTATTAAACAGGAGAAATCGAGATTCGGCTGAGGTACAGTCGTGTACCAACAGCTATTAAACATGACAAGGGGAAGGGTAAACTACATGCCTTCTAGGTATTCTCCCACCCGACATGAAAAAAACAAGACAGGAACTCCATTATTCAAGACATGAAATCCAGTATTTCTAACACTAGGTGTAATCATCAAGGGTACATGTAAGGCAGGGAATTAATTATCACAATATATAAAGATTAACTTGAAGTGCAGGTACTTGCCTGTTGTTTGGATCTGATTAATTTGGTTCTTGGGAGAAAAGTCCAGAGATGAGTCCAAAAGCTGAAATAGACATTACCATCATGCTCAGAAGATGTCAAATAGCTAGAAACGCCTGTCCTTGGGTCCAATTTGGAGACAAGGGCAAAAAACGACAGTTTCGGGTCGAAACGGGGTCCGCCGGTGGGCCCGCTTTGCACCGAAAAATGTGTCCGGGTCAAAGGTCTCCAAATTCACCAAACTTAGTGTCAACAGGTCAGGAACGCTGATACGAACTCAACGGAACTTCCAGATTTGGATTTCGATGAGCCGAACACAAAATTGCCCGTCGAGCGGGGCCTGTGGGGCCCACGACACGCGATTTCGTCAACGTTCTCAGAATCGCACCAAACTTGACCCACAGGACCAGCGTATCGCTACGAGTCCGATGGTGCAAGTTTCGTCTTGATCTGACGAGTGTACAAGAAGTTAGGGCGAATTGCAGAAAAGGCGGATACGGGGCGATGTCCGCGGATACGCGTTGATTCCGGTGTGCACGCACACCCGAATCAGCTTCCACGAAATCTCACACGTCCGTATCGACGATGCGCACGTATCTGTGAAGACCGCACGCGACCAAGTCGTCCCGTTTGGCGGGGCGCACTCAGTTCCGGGGTAAAACAGGGTCTGGTTTTTCCTGTTTTTTGATCGCAGTGTGCGATCACCACAGGACGCGATGCCCCGAGAGGTTTGTCCGGGCACCGAGAGGGTCATACAGGCTTCGCAACGCATTTTACGGAATTAAAAACGGAGCTACGAGGCGAAAGTTACACGTACCTGAAGGAGACCTGAAAATTCAGGGTCGAGTCGTGTCCGACTCGTGTCGGACACGGAAATTGGGAGTTAGGGTTTCGGGTTTCGTCGGAATCCGGTCGTGGTCGGCGGAGGGCGGCTGCTTGGCGGCCGGCGAGGGCGGGGGACTGTTCGCCGGAGCGAGGCGGAGCTGCTGGCGGTCGGCGGTGGCTCAGGGCGGCCGGCAGCGGCGGTGGGAGCTGCGTGCTGCTGCTACGGTTGCTGCGGGGAGGAGACGGCGGCCGGTGGCGCGCGGCAAGGGAGGAGGGAGGCGCTGGCGGTGCGGGGCTGGGCACGGCGGGGGTCGACGGTGGCGGTGAGCGGCGGAGCGGCGGGTGGCGTTGTCGAGAGCGACGGCGGTGGGGGGTTTATATAGGGAGGGTCGGCCGGTGGCTTAGGCGGAGGAGGCGGAGGAGAAAGGGGAGGTCGTGGCGAGGGGGCGGGGCTGCGTGGCCGGACGGGGCGCCGCGTGGCCGGGCGGGGCGGCGCAACGGCGGAGGCGACGGATAACGCGGGGGCGGCCAGGTCGTGCGGGGAGGGGAAGAGAGGCGGGTTCGGGTCGGGTCGGGCGGGGAGGATCCGACCCGACCCGCTAGCATTGGCGGGCTGGGCTCGGTTGGGCTGGGCCGGGCCAGCCCAACGGGCCGCGGGCTGAAAAAATAAAAGAAAAAAAGAAATAATATTAATATTAATAATAATAATAAATAATAATAATAAATAAATAAATAAATAGATAATTAATTAATTAAATAAATAGTTTTAGGTGTTTTAAAAATAGGTCCGGGGTCCAATAAATTCCAGAAAAATTATCCTAAGTCCAGTTTTTCATTTTACACTCAAAAATATTATTTACATAATATTTTAATGTTGTTTATTATCAATTAAAAATCATGTAATATTTGAAAATCCTGATTTTAATTTCCGAAAATTCCCAGAAAATTCCAGAAAATTGTTAAAAATCCTAATTTTAATATTTTTGAAAAATCAGGTGCTTACAGGTATTTAATGTACACTTTATTTAAATATTATTTACGAACCCTGTATGTCCTGAACAGAGTACACCTGCAACACAGTCAGTGACCCCTGTCACAGGATCCCCCAGACTTGATTGCAAGTACAGGTTTTCAACACACTCAGGAAGTAGGCAAGTATACCTTGCCAAGTTTTACTGCTTAATTAAATAAACTGTTGTATGATAATTTCTATGAACTTACATATATCTGTGTACATCCGAGATTTCCTCGGGTACCGTCAACAAATATGTTGACATGTAGTACAGTTGACTTAGACTTTAGCAGCCCTACCTGACAGCTGCGAGGGTATCCTAATATCCTCCTAGACCCTGACACGGGTACACGCAACAAGGTTGCAGTTCATTTTGGGATGCAAGTTTACACAGTTGACTAGCTACCAGTACGTGTGACGTGCATCACGGCTTAGCGCGAAGTCAGAAAATTCAGGAAAGTTAGGACTTGGCATTTAGCTACGTGGTTTACACGTTGTGAATTCAACTTGTATTACCGCATTGGACGGGAAAGACAACTAGTAGGCGTATGGGACACCCAACTTCTTTATTGCAGATACCGCACTCTTCGGAGTGATACGGACGTTATAAATACTTGCAGATACCACATCACTTAGAGTGTGGGCGTTATTTATATTCAGATACCTCATTCTTCGGAATGAGGGACGTTGCAGATACCACACTCTATAGGATGCTGACCGTTATGCCTACGCCTACCCATACGCACCAAGGTTGTCTTACATTGCATTCACAATCTTATTTCAACTTTCATCATATTTTGTTGTGGGTTTGTTCCCACAAGATATTAGTTCCTTACATTTTGGGACTGGGGCGTGACACCCACACAACAACTTTAAGAAAGCAAAGAAGAGAAAGTAATATATGTACACAAGGAGGGGTTGTCCCATCCGATGTGGGACTAAAGAAAAAAAAGAAAATTGAGCTTTTGCTCAAACAAAGCTAACATTAAGTTAGAACCTATCAAAGTTGAGGAGATCAACTTGAATATTTTGAATAGTTGAGAATATCAAGTTGTAATTAGGCAAAAAAAAAAATATATATATATATATATATATATATATATATATATAGGTTAGTCTCTCCTTAGTCCGTCTGTATCGTCCAAAACTGTTAGTACGTTGTGTTGCGATTCAGCGACTCAACGAACCTCGTTCGATCATGGCTCGGACGAGAACTGGAGGTGGCTCTTCCAACTGTCAAAGGGTTGTTCTTGTTCGGCATTATGGTGACCAAATCCGCTGGCGGAGCACGTAACCAAGTGCTTAGTTATATAATCACTATTGTCTATTGGATTCATTAACAGTTGCGCACGTCCAAATTAATCAAAGGCAACAGACCAGTCAAACTAAGAAAGATTAGTTTATCGGGCTTTATATTAAAATTATTGCTCGCTTCGTCGACTTGCCTCGTCGATGAGTAGATTACTATTTTTCAAACCAATAAATAATCGTAAACAAGTACAACTAGTGAAGCTTGGCCTCGATTGTCGGCGTCGGGTCTATCGTGACTTTTGGAACGATATTCAAGTTGCCAAAATAAACCACTTGCCACTTCCCAGAGGGAAAGTGTGCCAAAATCTGTCATTGTATTTGATTAGATTAATTAGAATCTTGACGCAATGACAATTGGGACTTCAACATAATATATCATAGCAATTTAAATTAAAATTTTATTTATTTATTTTTTAGATGCAATTCATATTAGCATATTCTGACGTACATCTTAAGCGGCGGATATAAAAAAATGATTATTCCACCGTTACAACTTCTTTTTTTACAAAATAAATCTTCAATATTCAAACTTGTTAGAATATATATATATAATGTTTAAAGTTTGTTGCATGTAGCCTTTCTGTGCATGAGTTAATTTTTTTTTTTGATGAAAAGAGAGAAATAAAAGTTAAAATTTTAGAGAAATAAATTGTATTTTGATAAATTTGATTTTTTTTTATATTTAATGTTTGCTCGGTGTAGCCCTTCATTAGCTGTGTTTGACTTGAATTTTTTTTTTTTTTTTTTTGGGAGAGAAAGGAATAAAAGTTAAAATTTTAGAGAAATAAATTGTATTTTGATGAATTTGAACTTTTAAAAAAGAAAATTTGGGGAAGGCCATGGCCACTCCGTCCCTAATGAAGTTCCGTCCCGAGCTACTTTAACAATTATTATCATCTAAGCCTTCATATAGCTAGGATGTTCTGGCAAATTGCTAGTAAATTTACCACCGCTGAGTAGATGTGGCATTGTTACTAGCACGCAACAGTAGAAGGATGAGTGTTAGGTTTTTCGGTTTCAACTGAATCGAAATAGTCAAAATCGAATAAACAAAAATTCAAAAAAAATTAAATTCGAAACAGAACCGAAATTAGTCATAACTGAAACCGAACTAAATAATATATTCAGATTTGTTCGGTTGGACAATTTCTATTATTTAATAGGTCGGACCAAGAGTTGATATTATGGTTAAACAATATTATAAATTATAAATTTTATACACACATTTATTGTATTTCAAAGTTACGTCTAAAGTTGAACTAGTTATTAAATTATCAAAATTATACTTCAAAATATACACACACACACACACACACACACACACACATATATATATATATATATATATATATATATATATATATATAATAGTCAATTTTAATAATAAAATATATCATCGCTATCATAATTTTTATTTTAATTAGTACTATCTTCTCCCCTCCTTCCAATAAGAATAACTACAATTAAAATTAATAGATTATGAAGAAATATGAGGTAGCACTAATTAAAATAAAAAATGAACGTAATCAAGATATAATTAGCAATTTAATGAGGAAAGATAAATATAAATAATTCAAAAATTATATATAAAACTAAGAATATATACATAATTTCTTACGTATTAATCAATTTACATAATTGAGCACCTAACCAAGTGCTTAGATATATAATCAATATTGGATTAACAGACGTGACGTGCACGTCCAAATCAAAGACAACAGACAAGTAGCGAACGAAGCTTGGCATCGAGTGTCGCCGTCGGGTCTATCGTGGCTTTTGGTACGATTATAGTTGCCAAATAAACAACTTGTCAGAAGGAAAGTGTGTCAAAATATGTGATTTGTATTTGATTAGATTAATTAGAATTTTGACGCAAATGACGAGGATTTTAACATAGTAATATCATAAACGCAAATTAGAATATTTTGTGACGTGCATCTCAATCGGACATAAAATAAAAAATAAGATTATACCGCAGTCACACCGTTTGAACAATTTTAACTCGCAGATGAACCTTCAACCTTCAAAGTCTGATTGCAACAGTGGATATGAGGTATTCTTAAGTAACGGTTATGAGGGGGGTGATGATTCGATTTTGGGTGGTTTAAAATAGTTTTTTTTTTTTTTTTAAATCAGCTCAACACATGTTTAGTAATTTATTAACGAAAGGTTATAATTTTTTTTTTTACAAAAATAAAATTATCTATATGTCCATATATAAACAAAATCTCTACCAAAGTTTTATTTCTAATTAATGTCGAAAACTGCTTAATGTATAATTCTTGCAGATATCTTTATGAATGTGTATCATACAATGTTCAACTTTCGGTAGTAATCAAAATTAATTTGCATGCTACATGAAAATGAGATTTTGTACATCACCTTATCTACTTAATTATATATATTTTTAGGATATAAATAAAATAAAATAATAAAAAATTTAAAATCTATTGATTTGGAGTGTTTATAACGACACTAAAAATTACACTATAGCGTTTCTGAAGGAATTTTGAGCCGACAAAAATTAGTGTCTAAAAACATTATCAGACAATTTTTTTTTAAATACTTTATAAATAGACGGCTAAACTTTTTTCCAAAATTAATAAAAATACTGTTGCCAAACCGACTCTCACGATATTGTTAGAATATAAATTTATAGCACACAATGTTCGATCATCGTACTTCTAAAGTCTAAAGTTCAGCTACTTTAGCAATTATTATCATTTAAGCCTTCATATAGGATGTTCTGGCAAAACTTCGATCTGATAAATTATACGTGTTTTTTCTCAACATCTTGTATCCTAATAATGCAGCAACAACTGTGGGCCGGGTTCCCCAACAGAAAGTGACAGGATGCATAGTGCCAATAGTGTGAGCTTCATTATGTTTTCATATATTTGATTCAGGGGGCCTAGCTTCAAAATGTCCTAAGTGATTTAACTCACTGAGAAAGAACTCCTTTCCACCTCTCAATGGCATGTTTCTAATTCTGTCAACATCTTGAATCCTAATAATACAGCAACAACTGTGGGCCGGGTTCCCTAACAGAGAGTGACAGGTGCAGAGTGCTAATAATGTCAGCTTCACTATTATTATGTTGCAGTTAGGGAATAACAGTTTATTCGGTTTCAATCGAAATAAAATAGTCAAAATTAAATAAATTAAAATTCTAAAAAAACTTAAAATCGAATCAAAATTAGCCAAAACCGAACTGAATAATAGATTCGATTTTTTGGTTGGAATATCTATATTATTTAATGGATCGGACAAAAACTTGTAATCGTGGTTAAATTATATTAAAAATTATAAATTTTATACACACAAATGTTGTATCTCAAAATTGTATTCAAAGTTTGACTAGTTGTTAAATTATCAAAGTTGAACCACAAATACATACATAGAATATATATTTTTTAAATATACACATTTTTAATCACAAAATATGCATATAACTATGGGTATTTACATAATTGTACAAGTCTTATTTGTTTTTTGATTTTAGACCGAAATCGAAACCCAAATCTGAAACCGAAATCGAATAAGAATAAGAATTTTTTAATATTTCAAAACCGAAACCAACCCAATTTTTGTTGAAACCGAACCGAATCACTTATTAGGTTCGGTTCAATTTTCGGTCCAAAACTGAATAATGCTCACCCCTAGTTCCACTTGTATTTATATCCATATCTGTATCCGTTTTATTATTCATACAATATAGGTGATTGTTCGCCATTACAAGTGAGTTTAGGTACACTTTCGTTTAATAACAAATAAACGTACAAAGATATTCTAAGCTGAAGATCTAAGTACAATATTTAATCTGGATAATGTGACGGTGGAGATCGAGCGTTGTAGCGGCTCCTTTACTCCGTTGACGGTCTGACAAGGAAATGAGGATGCTCTCTTCTCTTCTTTCTTCTGAGCTTGTGTGTACGTACGTAACTCTCTGGGAGGGTATGATCTCTCTCTCTCTCTGAAGCAGAAAAAGCCAGCCTCTGGGAAAGTCCAAGTTGCTCCTATTTATAGCCATCATGTTGATGGGTTATAGGTGCCGTATGTGCCTTTGTTTGGTAGCCGCAGGGGACTCCTTCAACAGAATATAGTTGCAACTATGGACGCAGAGTATGGGTTGAATCCAGGGCAAGCTGCCACGTGAATGTTTTGTTAGAATTTGTTGTTTGCTGGAGATCCTGGCGGTTCTTGTCTTCTGTTTGCGTGACATAGTCAGCTTGACACGTGGCCCGCATTCAGTTGAAGAAAATCGCAACAGAAAATTTTTGTCTCAGAAAACCTTGCCACGTTGGATGTTTGGAGTCTGAGACACACGGGACGCATGGGACCAGAGGCATATGGGACGCGTGGAATCTGGAACTCATGGGGCCAGAGATGCATGAAACGCATGGGCCAGAGACGTATGGAACCATGGAGTCTGGAACGCAAAGGGCCAGAGTCGCATGGAGCGCATGGAGTCTGGGACGCATAAGACCAGAGTCGCACGGAGCGCATGGAGTCTGGGACGCATGAGACCTCATACACGTGGCGCTGCACGCTTGTCAGAAGTCATTATTTGTCTGACGAGATCTTCTTGTCGCTTAGTGTGCTCACATTTTTTGAAGCGTTCAGAAAATTATTTTTGTCAGGATTCTCTGGCAGACGTAATCTTGGTGTCATGCCTTTAGGCGGCCAATATTTGTGACACATGGATATTATTTTTTCTCTGCGGCGTGGTCATCCTGCGACCTGATTTCTTTTGAGTCGAATGTGGGGCGCATGGTTGTTAGACGCATTAATCCAGATTTTGTATGCTTCTACAACGAATACATATAGTACATATCTGAAAGAATAATGCGATTCGTAGCTCAAAAATGCCCCTCTTGACTATCCCTCGTTATGTGACAGCTTACATGATAGTTAACGTGACAGCTGACGTGACGTTTAATGTGTCAGTTGACATGGCAAATTTTAAAAATTAAGATTAAAATTATTAATATTAACATAAATTTTTTGGATAATTATATTTTTTTTGTTAAAATTTGTCATGTTAGATATCGTATAATGTTATTTAACATTTCACGTCAACTACCACACTAGAAAGAATAGTTTAGAAGTAAGAACAACATTCCTCTATGTGAAAATATTCATATTTTGTATTTGTCTTTTTATTCGTTCAACATAGAAGTATATACTTAATTATATTAGCATATATGCCGGAAATACCAAGTGAGAAGAACATTGAAACCTTCATAGTTCCTCTTAGTTCGGGATAATATCTATGCAGAAACTATCAAAACCACCGAAACGGCCAAATAAGAATGTTCTGATACCGGTTTCATTACAGATATCGTGTACAATTCATAATATATGTTACTAGTATTTCCTTCACTACTACTTACAAATTGGACCTCCTTGAAGTAGACCAAGATTCAAATTTTCTTTTGTCGGTTGATGGCGAAACTATATATATATATATATATATATATATATAACTTGTCCAATTTGGGCCAACTTTTTAAACAAATGAATACCTTGTCTGCCTCGTGTAGTGCAGGGATACCTGTAATGTAGGACCCCAGATTTTGAAAATCTTTAGGACATGTCATGTTAGCATCACCATTTTCATTACTCTCTTCTTTGACTGAAAGTGCATGTTCTTTTTAATAGTTAAGGAATTGGTGCATGCCTTTATGATATGGGCAAATAATGTTATGTATGTTAGAAGCTTTCAAATCAATACATCTTCTACATTATCCCATGGTTCTTTGAATTCTGTATACTTCCGAATACTAACATATTTATTCTCCAATTCAAGTACCAACGGAGAAATAATAAAAAAGAAATATATGTTTAAAAAGTTTTGCTTGGAAATTATTAGGTCTGTGCTGAAACCATGCACCTGAATTACCAGGTTATTAGTCTACTTATGTAACACCCTATTTTTTTTTTTTTTTTTTTTTTTTTTATCTTTAAAAATAAATTTCTGGATTTTTCAGTAATGTTTAATTAAATTATTAAAAATATTCTCCAGAGATTGATATTTTTATGTATTAAATTAAGTATTAAACTATTACAAAAATTATATTTTTGGGTGTATTATTAATTATTGGATGTTGTGTAATTTTTCTAGAATTTATTGGACTAAAAAACTATTTTTAAATAGCTGAAAACCCCCGTTTTAATTAAACCAGCTTGAACCGGGTTAAACCGGACCTAATTGAACCGAACCGAACCGACCCGGGCTAAACCCAGCTGACCCAAACCCTAACCTAACGGGTTGGGTCCTACCCAACCCGACCCGACCCGAACCGAACCGACCTCAAACCCCACTCCCCTCTCCCCCACGACCACCCTCCCCCGCGATTCCCGGCCGACGACCCGCCCTCCGCGGCCGGCCACCCCCACGATCCCCCCCCCCCGCTCCCCCTTCTCCCTCTCCCCGCTCCCCCTTCTCCCTCTCCCCTCGCCTATATAAGACCCCATCACCGCCACCGCCATCACCATCACTGCCACCCCCTCCGCTGCTCCGGCCTCCGACCACTCCTCGGCGATGGCAACGACTTTCCCACCGCCGGCGCCAACCCACCACGACCACCCCGAGCAACCCCCACCGACGACGCTATGTCCAGCCGCAGCAACCCGCCGCCGGCCGAGCTCCGCCACCCAGCATTCGCCGTGCCGCCCTGTCAAAAATCCACAGCAAGGTACCTGTCTTTCCAGCCTCGTATCTCTCTGTACATAGACCCGTATTTCGTTCTGTCGAATCCTGTGCGAAGACATCGTGACCCTCTCGAAACCCGTACAAATAGTTCGGGGTATCGCGTCCTGTGTCGGTCGCAAAGCGCGACACAAAAACAAGAAAAAAATCCCATTTATGAAAATTCAGAAATCGTCCCAAACTCGCAAGTTCACGACCGTTTTGCGTGCAACCTGTTAACTATTTCTAAAATCCACTTGAATAGTAGTTTAGACCTTATGACCAAGTTTTAAAATCCTATTTTAGTTCAATTTATTGAGCTGTAATTTGCATGTTATTCGAGGGTGAAAATGACCCAAAAACTTGATCTTTTAAAACTGATTTTTTCGGAACTGAGTGCGTCCCACTAAACGAGGCGACTTGGTCGCGTACGAACTTCACCGAAAGGTGCGCGCCGTCGATACGGACATGTAGAATTTCGCGAAAGTTGATTTGGATATGCGTGCACACCGGAATCAACGTGTATCCGTCGACAACGTCCCGTATCGGCCCTGTTCTGAAACTCGTTGTTACTACGTGTACGCTCGTCGTTTCAAAACAAAATTTACGCCATTGGATTCGTAGCGATACGCTGGTCCTGTGACCCAAGTTTGGTTCGATTCTGAGAACATTGACAAAATCCCGTATCGTGGGCCCCACGGCTCCACTTGACGGACGATTTTGTGATCGGCTCATCGGAATCCAGTTCTGGACATTCCGTTGGGTCGTATCGTCATTTTGAACTTGTAGACACTAAGTTTGACGAATTTGGAGAACTTTATCTCTGGCACATTTTTCGGTGCGAAGCGGGCCACATGTGGATCCCTCTTTGACCAGAAACTATCACTTTTGTCCCTGTGCCCAAATTGGACTTATGGACAGAAAATTCTAGCTATTTGATATCTTCTGAGCATGATGGTAGTATTATTTCAGCAATCAGAGGAGTACCTGCAGCTCCCACTGATACCAGAGCAACTGTTGGAATCCAAACACCAGGCAATTGTACCTTGCCAACTTGCAGTGATTCCTGTTATAGTATTTGTTTGAGTTCTTTGTACATATAAATATACCCTTGATATAAATGTTCAACCTAGGACCGTGTGACATTTCTTAGAGTCTGAATAACATTCGGGTGTCGACGCCGTACGCGGAGTCGTGTAACGTCACTAGAGATTGATATCGCGACACTATACATATATCTTCGTGCTTACATTATCAAGTACTTCATACCATAGGACACTTGACACTGTTCACGAGACAGAATCTTCTGAGTTATTCCTGGTGATTCTGTATAGGTTACAAGATTCGTGACATAGACTTTATTGCATATGCTTAGCTATCATTATGACTCGCTGCATCAGTTAGAGGTCATGATCTTGCGTGACATGGACATGAGACATCGTGGACATGAGACGTGTAATTACATTGGGTGGAGAGAGACTTACCATACTAAAGGCTGATTATATTATATATATATAGTTATCTGGAGGTGCCTTAGACTCTGACACGGAGCTTTGGCATATGTATTGGCCCTTCGAGAAAATGCTGCTATGGGTTTTCCCGACACAGAGCCTATAATAGTCTCAGCCTGAGTATGATTAATGCTCTCATTTGCATATCACATAGCTGGTTACATAGTTTGCCCAATTGATTCATTTATTAATGTACTGCATTATTTGGCTTGAGTTATTCTTGTACCTTGCTATGTCCCCTGAGGACCTGGATCCGGATTATATTCCCCAGGTTTAGCAGATGAGATCTATCCCGTGGTGTACGGGACAGGAGCATACATTGGAGCAGTACCAGAACCAGAGGACGAGGTCGTGCCAGAGGATTTCTCCTGAGTATTTGCTTTATATACTCAGTTATTTCAGTTTCTAGTTACTTTATTTCCTGTCTCTTGGATTATTGTATTAAACTTAATTCTCGGGTTGTTCCCCGAGACACTTTTATTGAGACTTGTTAGATTATATTTTATTTCGATTATTCTGGCATTTGATCTGAGAGTACCTTATGTGGATGAGATTAGAATTAAATTATGACTTGTATCGTAAACCTAATAATTGTTGTTTACAGCTTAAGTACACCCTAATGGATCCATTAAATTGGGTTTGTCCATTAGAGTGTGCTGCTGGTCATTGTCACGTGTCTAGTCCCTCGGTATTTTTGTAAGCCCCCTAATTTTTTAAAGAATTTTTCTAGAATTTTTTGGGATTTTTCTGTCATTAAAACCTAGGTATTTTCTAATTAAATGATTTTTAATTGCTATTAATTAATATTAAAATATTATGGAAATAATATTTTATGGTGTAAAATGGAAAACCGAGCACGGGGTAATTTTCGGTGAATTTATTGGACTCCGGAAACCCGTTTAAAGCCCTAAAAACTATTTATAAAATAAACCAATTTAAACCTAGAAATAAACCGGGTTTATTCCAAATAAACCGAACTGAACCACACTGAACCGGACCCGGTCTAGTGAACCGCCCCTAGGCCCTAGCGGGTCGGATCCGGGTTCCGACCCGCTTGAGACCCGATCCGAACCAAACCCTAATCCCAAACCGGGTCGGAAATACTGTTCCGACCCGGCGGCGCACCCTATTAATACCCCTCGATTTCTGTGCCCCCCCCCGCCGCCGCCTTGCTCCTTCGCCACGCCGCTCACCGCCCGACCACCTCGCCTCACCATCACCACCGTCTCCCCCAACTCCTCACCGCCTCCACAGCCTCCCCCGCAGCCACGAGCTCCAGCCACCCGAGCCGCTGCCCTAGTCATCCCCTCCTCCATCTCTCCGCCGACGAATCCCCAGCGGCCACCGCCCGAAGCCTGCGCCTCCTCCGCCTCGAGCACAGCAGATCGACCCCGAGCCGCCCCGAGCCCAGCCACCCTCCGACGAGATCTTGCCCCGCCGTCCTCCTCGCCATGGCCAGACGACTCCGGTGACACCCTGACACAGGAGACTCGGACACGGACAGTGAAACCTAACCCTAGTTTCTGCGTCGTGTCGGACACTGTGTCCAGGACACAGGACACAATTCGAGACACGTAGAATTTGGTTTTTCTGGAACCCAGTTCAGGTATTCACATCTTTCTTCTCGTAGCTCTGATTTTGATTCCGTAAATTGCATCGCGTAGCCTTCATGACCCCCTCGGTGCCCGTGCAACCCGCTCGGTGCATCGCGTCCTGTGGTGATGGCACACCGAGATCCAAAAACAGGAAAACCAACGCCCCAATTCACCCCGGAACTGAGTACGCCCCGCCAAACGGGATGACTTGGTCGCACGCGGTCTTTACCGAAACGTGCGCGACGTTGATACGGACGTGTAGGATTTCGCAGAAGTTGATTTGGATGTGCGTGCACACCGGAATCAACGCGTATCCGCCGACACCGTCCCGTATCCGTCGATTCTGGAACACACTGTAACTCTGTGTACGCACGTTGGATCGAGACGAAACTTGCGCCATCGGACTCGTAGCAATACGCTGGTCCTGTGACCCAAGTTTGGTTCGATTCTGAGAACGTTGACGAAATCGCGTGTCGTGGGCCCCATAAGCTCCGCTCGACGGGCGATTTTGTGATCGGCTCATCGGAATTCAATTCTGAAAGTTCCGTTGGGTTCGTATCAGCGTTTCTGACCTGTTGACACTGAGTTTGATGAATTTGGAGACCTTTGACCCTGGCACGCTTTTTGGTGCAAAGTGGCCCACATGTGGACCCCGCTTTGGCCCAGAAATATCATTTTTGCCCTTGTTTCCAAATTGGACTCAAGGACAGGCGTTTCTAGCTATTTGATATTTTCTGAATCTAATGGTGATATTTATTGCAGCAACCGGAGTAGTACCTACAGATCACACTGAGACCAGAGCTGCAGTTGGAGCCAGGATCCCAGGCAAGTGTACCTTGCCAAACTTTGCAGTCTTGTTACATATTCTCCTTGATACTTTTACATTGTTGTGCATGCTTAACCTAGGACCGTGTGACGTACTTAGCGTCCGATTATAGTCGGGTGCCAACACCGCACGCGGTGTTGGGTACGGTCATCTAGAGATGGACATTCGTGACACTATATATATTCTTGTACTTGTCTTACCAAGTATGCTTGACTCAGGACACTTGACACTATTCATGAGACAGGATTTTCCCGAGATATTCGTGGTAATTCTGTATAGGATACAGGACTTGGACATTATATTCTTAGATATAGTATGACTTGTTGCATTAGTCTTGATCCTGCGTGTCATGGACATGAGACGTGAGATTTCATTGGGTGGGGAGAGTGTTACCATATGAAAGGCTGATTATATTATATATTGACATCTGGATGTGTCTTAGTCTCTGACACAGAGCTATGGCACCAGTTCTGGCCCTTCGAGAAAATACTGCTATGGGTTTCTCCGACACTGATCCTGTAGTAGTCTCAGCCCGAGTATGGAATAATGTTCTCATTTGCATATCACTTAGCTAGTTATTTACTTACCCTATTGTTTTATTTATTTGCTGTACTGCATTTATTTTGGCTTGTATTTTCTGTACCTTGCTGTCCCCTGAGGACCTGGATCCGGACTATGTCCCCAGGTATAGCTGACGAGATCTATCCCGAGGTATACGGGACCGGAGCATTGGCATTAGCAGGAGCAGGTGCCTACATTGGAGCAGAACCAGGATCTGAGGACGAGATCGTACCAGAGGACTTCTCTTGAGTATTGGCATGAGATACTCATTATTTTCAGTTTCTAGTTATTTACTTTCCAGTCTATTTCATTAATGTAGCAGACTTGTACTCGGATTGTTCTCCGAGACATTTTATTGAGATTTGTCAGTTATTTATTTACTTTATTTCTGTCATTTGATCTGTGATTATCTGTTGTGGATGAGATTAGTATAGACTGTGACTTGTACCACTGGATCTACTTATTGTTATATTACAGCTTAAGTATGCCCTGATGGATCCATTAAATTGGGTTGTCCATCGGTGCGTACTGCTGGCCATTGCCACGCGTCCGGTCCCACGGTATTTTGGGACTGGGGCGTGACATGGTTTTTGTGGTGGCCCATGCAGGTCGACGACTAAATTGTTCGGTTTCAACTTAGGGACCGAGCAAGCCTGCAATAAGAATAGAATAAGTTTTAGGATCTCATCCACATGCTTGAAACGTTCTTGATATCTATATTGTATTCGAATTAAATTTCTTGCATCTTGCCTTGATTCCTGTGCGCCTCTTATAGTTTATTTTTGATGCAGAGTAATGGATTCAAGAGCAAACGACGAAACTCCAGCAAACACACCAATAGGTGCGGTAGCCACCTACGGAGAAGATGAAGTGGCACCATTGAGTGGAGATCCCTCTACTCACCGAGGCAGCCAAGCAGATCAGCATGCTCCTAGATTTTGGCGAGACGACATCCCACCGCCTCCGCAGTTCATTCCACCAATGCATGTATTCCCACCAGGACAGCCTATGGACGGGCAGCAGATGTTCCAAATGATCTACGCAATGATGCAGGCCCAACAGCATATTTATCAAGAAGCTCAACGTCGTGAAGCAGATTACTTGAGGAACAGCATAGTAAATGCATTGGATCAGGCCAACCTACCAACTCGCCGACAACCGACGGGCTCTATCACCGACTTCCGCCAGCTGAAGCCCCGCACCTTCTCAGGCAAGGAGGAACCTACAGAAGTTCATGAGTAGCTTACCAACATACGACATCAACTAGAAGCAGCAGAGCTACCAAAGGAGCGTTAGATGACTGCCGTCAGAATGCAATTGACGGATAATGCACATCACTGGTGGCTATCTGAGGAGACACGGCTCGGACCAGACCGAGTCACTTGGGAGGAGTTCTCCAGACTCTTCCAAGAGATGTACATTCCAGCTACCGCTCGATCAGAACTCAGAGACAAGTTCAACCGCCTTATCCAAGGCAATATGACAGTGGAAGGGTACAACGCGGAATTTATTCGTCTGAGTCGCTTCGCCCCTACCTTGATTCCGACAGAAGAAGAGAAGGCCGAGAAGTTCTTCGATGGACTAAACTTCGAGCTACAGAAATTAATTGGATCCATTGCACCTACATCTTACTCGGACGTCCTTGCTGCAGCCCGACGCATGGAGCGCGTCACCAAGAGAGAGACCAGTTTGAAGCGGACTTCCACATCAGCACCAGCCAGAGCACCACAAGAAGAATCTGCAAAGAGACCTCACCTACAGCAACAGCAGAACGCATCTACACCACAAGTAATAGTCCTCTCTACTTGTCACTACTGTGGCAAAGCAGGCCATCTCGCCAGGGAATGCAGACGCAGGTTAGGACTATGCTTAGGTTGTGGATCCAGACAACATGCAGTGAGAGACTGCCCTGAGCGTAAAGAAGGAGCACCAAGGATAAACCAACAAGCTCTACCAGCACCAGAAGGATATCAACCAAGGCCACCCTTGGCACCTCGACCAGCACCCTTCCAGCAGGCCCAGCAACAACAGAGGGCACCCCCTCAAGGACGCGGACAAGCTTATGTGATGACTTTGGAGGATGCGCAAATGCATGGAGTAGCTAATGCGCGTAAGTTTTTATATAGTTTCTGTTTCTTGTATTGTTTTAGTTTTTGCATGTTGGTTCGTGACCCTGGCCTTCACCTAGTAATTTTGAATTGCTAAACACCTAGAATATTTTTATAATTGATAACCTAATATATTTTAAGTGATAATCTAGTTTTTCTGAACTGTAGTCTTCTAAATCTCCTTCATACGGGAGATTGCATAACTTTTAATGCTTAGGAAAATAGTTTCTCCTTTGTATTATTCTTACACCCTCAACCTTGACTCTCCTTGATCATGATGTGCTTCGAATAATATTTGCAACCGTGTCATCTTTGTTGATCGGATATTCTTTTGATTGCGAGGACGCAATCCTCTTAAGGGGGGTAGATTGTAAGCCCCCTGATTTTTTAAGAATTTTTCTAGAATTTTTCGGGATTTTTCTGTCATTAAAACCTAGATATTTTCTAATTAAATAATTTTTAATTGCTATTAATTCATATTAAAATATTATGAAAATAATATTTTATGGTGTAAAATGGAAAACCGAGCACGGGGTAATTTTCGGTGAATTTATTGGACTCCGAAAACCCGTTTAAAGCCCTAAAAACTATTTATAAAATAAACTAATTTAAACCTAGAAATAAACCGGGTTTATTCCAAATAAACCGAACTGAACCACACTGAACCGGACCCGGTCTAGTGAACCGCCCCTAGGCCCTAGCGGGTCGGATCCGGGTTCGACCCGACCCGCTTGAGACCCGACCCGAACCAAACCCTAATCCCAAACCGGGTCGAAAACACTGTTCCGACCCGGCGGCGCGCCCTATTAATACCCCTCGATTTCTGTGCCCCCCCCGCCGCCGCCTTTCTCCTTCGCCACGCCGCTCACCGCCCGACCACCTCGCCTCACCATCACCACCGTCTCCCCCAACTCCTCACCGCCTCCACAGCCTCCCCCGCAGCCACGAGCTCCAGCCACCCGAGCCGCTGCCCTAGTCATCCCCTCCTCCATCTCTCCGCCGACGAATCCCCAGCGGCCACCGCCCGAAGCCTGCGCCTCCTCCGCCTCGAGCACAGCAGATTGACCCCGAGCCGCCCCGAGCCCAGCCACCCTCCGACGAGATCTTGCCCCGCCGTCCTCCTCGCCGTGGCCAGACGACTCCGGTGACACCCTGACACAGGAGACTCGGACACGGACAGTGAAACCTAACCCTAGTTTCTGCGTCGTGTCGGACACTGTGTCCAGGACACAGGACACAATTCGAGACACGTAGAATTCGGTTTTTCTGGAACCCAGTTCAGGTATTCACATCTTTCTTCTCGTAGCTCTGATTTTGATTCCGTAAATTGCATCGCGTAGCCTTCATGACCCCCTCGGTGCCCGTGCAACCCGCTCGGTGCATCGCGTCCTGTGATGATCGCACACCGAGATCCAAAAACAGGAAAACCAATGCCCCGATTCACCCCGGAACTGAGTACGCCCCGCCAAACAGGACGACTTGGTCGCACGCGGTCTTTACCGAAACGTGCGCGACGTTGATACGGACGTGTAGGATTTCGCAGAAGTTAATTTGGATGTGCGTGCACACCGGAATCAACGCGTATCCGCCGACACCGTCCCGTATCCGTCGATTCTGGAACACGCTGTAACTCTGTGTACGCACGTCGGATCGAGACGAAACTTACGCCATCGGACTCGTAGCAATACGCTGGTCCTGTGACCCAAGTTTGGTTCGATTCTGAGAACGTTGACGAAATCGCGTGTCGTGGGCCCCACAAGCTCCGCTCGACGGGCGATTTTGTGATCGGCTCATCGGAATTCAATTCTGAAAGTTCCGTTGGGTTCGTATCAGCGTTTCTGATCTGTTGACACTGAGTTTGGTGAATTTGGAGACCTTTGACCCTGGCACGTTTTTCGGTGCAAAGTGGCCCACATGTGGACCCCGCTTTGGCCCGGAAATATCATTTTTGCCCTTGTTTCCAAATTGGACTCAAGGACAGGCATTTCTAGCTATTTGATATTTTCTGAATCTAATGGTGATGTTTATTGCAGCAACCGGAGTAGTACCTACAGATCACACTGAGACCAGAGCTGCAGTTGGAGCCAGGACCCCAGGCAAGTGTACCTGGCCAAACTTTGCAGTCTTGTTACATATTCTCCTTGATACTTTTACATTGTTGTGCATGCTTAACCTAGGACCGTGTGACGTACTTAGCGTCCGATTATAGTCGGGTGCCAACACCGCACGCGGTGTTGGGTACGGTCATCTAGAGATGGACATTCGTGACACTATATATATTCTTTTACTTGTCTTACCAAGTACGCTTGACTCAGGACACTTGACACTATTCATGAGACGGGATTTTCCCGAGATATTCGTGGTAATTCTGTATAGGATACAGGACTTGGACATTATATTCTTAGATATAGTATGACTTGTTGCATTAGTCTTGATCCTGCGTGTCATGGACATGAGACGTGAGATTTCATTGGGTGGGGAGAGTGTTACCATATGAAAGGCTGATTATATTATATATTGACATCTGGATGTGTCTTAGTCTCTGACACAGAGCTATGGCACCAGTTCTGGCCCTTCGAGAAAATACTGCTATGGGTTTCTCCGACACTGATCCTGTAGTAGTCTCAGCCCGAGTATGGAATAATGTTCTCATTTGCATATCACTTAGCTGGTTATTTACTTACCCTATTGTTTCATTTATTTGCTGTACTGCATTTATTTTGGCTTGTATTTTCTGTACCTTGCTGTCCCCTGAGGACCTGGATCCGGACTATGTCCCCAGGTATAGCTGACGAGATCTATCCCGAGGTATACGGGACCGGAGCATTGGCATTAGCAGGAGCAGGTGCCTACATTGGAGCAGAACCAGGATCTGAGGACGAGATCGTACCAGAGGACTTCTCTTGAGTATTGGCATGAGATACTCATTATTTTCAGTTTCTAGTTATTTACTTTCAAGTCTATTTCATTGATGTAGCAGACTTGTACTCGGATTGTTCTCCGAGATATTTTATTGAGATTTGTCAGTTATTTATTTACTTTATTTCTGTCATTTGATCTGTGATTATCTGTTGTAGATGAGATTAGTATAGACTGTGACTTGTACCACTGGATCTACTTATTGTTATATTACAGCTTAAGTATGCCCTGATGGATCCATTAAATTGGGTTGTCCATCGGTGCGTACTGCTGGCCATTGCCACGCGTCCGGTCCCACGGTATTTTGGGACTGGGGCGTGACAATTTTGGGACTGAGGCGTGACAATTTTGGGACTGGGGCGTGACAACTTAACAAGCCCACGGCAGGATATATAGCTTTAAGTAAGGATCAAGTTAATAAGTTGACTACCCTGATCTTGATTTTGTTGGATTGGAGGTCACCTCAGCCCGTACATAGGTCTGTCCTTGATCTTTAGCGACTACGTTTAACCTAATGATGATGAATGATTCAATGAATATAATTAATCAATCAAAAAGTTTGGTTTCGATTATTTTTCTGGTATGGCACTCCAGTCATTTCCTTTAAAAAGGTAATCTCCAGGTATTATGAACCAACTCAGAATAGTGTATGGGTTCATTTGGTTCGCAAAATATTGACATTGAAAAAAAAAATTAATTTTTTTTTCTATGTTTGGATGTCAAAGATAAATATGAGGAAAAAAAATTTCCTAGAAAGAAAAAATAAAAGGAAAAGTGATTCCTTCAGTCAAATCAAGGAATCACTTTTCCTATATAATAAATTTATTTATTTTTTAATTTTTTTTTATCTTTTCAATCACTAGAAAAAAAATTAAATAAAATTATAATTTTTCAAAGAAAGAGGAAGATGAAGAATTACTTTTCACCAAACGAGAAAGGTAAGGGAGAGAGAAGGATCGATCTGTCACACAAATTATATATTTGGAGAAACAACATAGTGCTTGTTTAGTATACACTCAAATGAATGCTTGATCATGTAATATAATCTACACACTTCCATTAGCAGCACATGTGGTGGTGCCCTGTGTTTGAAGGAGTTAGAACCGGAAAAGAGTTGACCCTGGGGCACGGCCGGCCCGGTCCGACTCAGACTTGGTGTTGACTGGATCTGGATCAAACCGGACTTAGGTCGGAGGGTGAGTTCAGTCAAGACCCAAGTTCGATCGAAAGTGGGTCGGATCGAACCGAACTGGATCCAAACTGGCTCAAGACCAGCCTGGTTTTACATTTTAAAAAAATTAAAAAAATAAAATTTTGAGAAAGAAAGATAGATAAATTTTATTAATGTAATTACAATTTAAATCTAATATAACATTTTTTAAAACTAACATAAAATATAATTTGACATTTCATTTGCATAAAATTTGGAATAAAATGTACAAGTTTTTTGTTTTTCGTCTTCCGTCCAATTTATTGTTCAGCTCATCATCCACCTTCAGTAGGGTCGTCCATATTAAGAGACAGAAAGTCCAGCTCATTTATGTCGGCACCTTCATCGTCTTTCTTTCTTTCTTTCTCAAATTTCAAAATTTTAAAAACTAAAATCGGCCAGCCTTTAACTGGCCTGGACCCAACCTGTTTCGGCCCATCCCACTCCTGATCAAACTCGGATCCGAACTTGGTTCACCCCTCTTTTTCGGTCCATCCCGGCCCAACCTGACTCTACTCCGGGCCAAGTCCAGCCCGACACGGTCAGAGCCAGTCAACACTGGGTCCGACCTGACCCCATTCACACCATGAACTATCACTTATGCCTCATTTGATTGGCGGAATCATGACGTTGGGAAAGGAAAGTCATTCATTTTCTATATTTTTTTGCCAAAAAAATTGAGGAGGAAAGTAAAGTGATTCTCAATAGAAAGAAAAATAGAAAAAAAAAATGATTCTCTCTACACACCCAAAGATTCATTTTTTCATCTTTAAGTATTTACTTTCCCTCTCAATTTCTATAGTAATTTAAAACATCGGAAAAAAACCCGATAGAAATTATAATTTACAAAGGAAAGGAAAGTGCAACAAATTGATTTCATTTTCTTTCTTTTTCGCGAACCAAAAGAGACCTTAGAGTGTATTTGCCTGCAAGCAACGGGAATCAAAGTGTGTAAAAAGTGTAATTTTTTTTATACTTTTACAGATTTTCTTCTTTGGTTACAAACTAGCGAGGTTTGAATCTCACTTTTTGATATGACATGAAATGAGTTTTGTCCATTTCAAGTTTGGATCTAACATCTTCATTCTCTAGCTATATATATATATATATATATATATATATATATATTCAAAATTGTAATTAAATTACTTGTATATTAACAAACATATAAAGTGATATAAGTGACACTTGAGCAAATTTTTGTAACAAAAAAAGGTTTTTCAAAATATTCATTTTAAAAAGCGGAGTTTTGTAAAGTCTTTTTTTTTTCACTTGCTTGCAACAAAATACATCATTGTCTTATGATGTAATGTCACGAACCATAACTTATTAATTGTTATTAGTTTGCAAACTAAACAACTGTTAATGATATTAACTTCAAATAATCGATAATCTCAAGTATTAAGTTGTAAAATTTTAAAGTTCATGGTAGCAAGTTACAAAAACATGTGATGGTTCAATTTCGTGGTATTAGTTGGGTTTGTGATTTAATGATTGTAGGATAATTTATTTATTTATTTTGGATAACGGTCCAATCCTGTTAGGTAAAACCAACTTATATATATATATATATATATATATATATATATATATATATATATATATATATATATATATATAAAAGTCAGTTTATTTTGAACAACTTTTGACAACAATATCTAACATGCTGTAAAAAGCTGGCTATGGTGTAAGTTTTGAAAACAACAACAATTTTAAGCAAATTTGTTCATATTTTTATCCAGTCAAAAGTTTTTGGTAACAACAATTTATAAAAAAAAATCAGTTAACTTTTGGAAAACTTTTAATAAGTCTATAAAAAAAACTTTATGCAGAGATGACATATTACTGTTATCCAAATGAATGCTTCTACACGGACCGAGAGGGAGGGGGGGTCACGTCCCAGTTCCAAAATATGTAGGACTAGAAATACGTAAGCATGTCAGCCGTATGCATATGATAACTCCAATATATGGAAACCATAACACATACGTACGTTGTATTATGAATAATAATTCACAAGTAGTATATAATGTCATAAATCACATGCAATACTAATCTCATCCACAAAAGCAAATAGAAATAAATATGACAATGAATCAAGTATGAAATAGTCGAGAATAACTAATAGTTGGGTGGAAACAAATCCACTACCAAACTAGAATATGAAAAAAAATATAGTAAGTAGATCATCTGATAACCAGAGAGGCTCGAAGGGAAGACCTCCTCGAAAGAGAAAGAAGTAGCAAGTCCCGACCCGTGCTCCTGCAAATAGTCGTGATCGTCTACACCTGGAAAGGGACCATGTCCTCAGTGGGATGTAACAAGATACATAAAAATATGCCAAAAGTACAGTAAATAAACATGCAAGAGAGACAAGAAAATAACCAAAAAAACGGTAAAACTATGACAATACGACGTCTAAGAGGGTGACATGCCATGAGAACAACGATATCAGTCGTGGTTATAGGTAAATTGGGTAATAGGAACCGCAGTCTGGTGAGACATTAACAGTCATATCACTGGTCTTTATCGTAGTCCGATGAGGCACTAACGACCGAGAGGCCAAGTGAACAAATCTCTATCGCAACCCGGTGAGGCACTAACGAGTCAAAATTTAATCATAATAACCAACGCCTAATAACGATATCCTCTCCTAGGGGATTTAAGAAATAAAGTCAAATCGGTCAAGGCAAGGTCATGGACTAATAACAAGTCAAGTTTAATACGGGACCAAAAGATCATGTCATGTCGTACACACAAGGTGGAATATATATCAAATACGTGACGAGAAAGTATTGACGAGTAGCATATATGGAAGACAAATAATACACGTGCACGTAAAATAAGAAAATAAGACTAGAGCATCATGTGGCAAATCAAATATGACAAAGAGCATCAAAAAACTAAATACGACAAGAAAATAAAAACTGAAAAGGAAAGAATACAAAATACTGTATAAAAAGTTGTCAAGGTATCTTGCCTGCTCCAAAAAGGACGAAGTCGCAACTCTAGACGTCGTCCGATCTATCTATCACATAAATTAAACAAGTTAGGTTTACAAAAGTAGTCGGTTAGATTTTTTAGTCTAATCTATTTTAATTCTGAATAAAATAACCTAAAATACTAATTTAATTGAATTATATTCTATTTTTAAGGCTAACCCTAGATTTTGGTTTTAAAAAATTAATTATACGAATTCGGGATCCGTGACATGCAAATCGAGGCGTTCTATTGACCAAAAAGTTAATCGACACAAAACCAAAATTTGTGTGAAATTATGTATATTTTAGCACTACATAACGCTGGAATCGACGGTTTCACCAAATCTCGAATCGGTAAAGAATTATCGCCCATATGGCGCCCATATGACAATTTTCGGTAGTTTTTTACTTACTTTTAGGTTGCGCAAATTTTTCAGAATAGTAAAGTAGAATATTTGATTCCAAAAAAAATACGTTATATTTCATCATGTCATCTTTCCGAAACTTCAAACGGATTGGAATTCCGAGTTCGGGATCTCCCAAAATCTCAAAAATACCGAAATATGTCAGACTCGGACAACTGACACTCAATAAAATTTACAGAATTTTTTATTCAAAATCTGTCACGCCCCACTCCCAAAATACCGAGGGACTAGACACGTGGCAATGGCCAGCAGCATACACCGATGGACAAACCCAATTTAATAGACCCATCAGGGTGTACTTAAGTTGTAAAATAACTATAAAGGTCTATGATATCAATCTCATCCACAGAAGATAAATACAATCAATATCAGAATAATCAACAAGTCTCAATAAAAGTCTCGGAGAACAACCCGATAATGAGTTTGATACAGCAGCTCAATAAATAGGAAATAAGAGTATCAAGAACAGAAATGACTGAGTATATAAAGTAAATACTCAGGAGAAATCTTCTGGCATCACCTCGTCCTCTGGTGCTGGTACTGCTCCATGTCTGCTCATGTCTCGTATATCTCGGGGTAGATCTCTTCTGCTAAACCTGGGGACATAATCCAGATTCCAGGTCCTCAGGGGTGTCACGCCCCAGTCCCAAAATACCGAGGGACTAGACACTTGACAATGGCCAGCAGCACGCACCGATGGACAAACCCAATTTAATGGATCCATCAAGACATACTTAAGCTGTAAAATCAAGTCTACGACAATATGGCACAACTAATCTCATCCATACAAGAATAAAATATGATCCACAGAATATAAGGAATGTAAATCATCAATCAGTCTCAACAAAGTGCTTCGGGGAACAACCCGATAAAAATCTAATACAATGGTTCAACAGACCAGAATATAAATGACTGAATAAAGTAAATACTGAGCATGAACATGGATGCTCAGGAAAAGTCTTCAGCTAACACCTCGTCCTCGGGTGTCGGTACAGCTCCTGTATCAGCTCCTGCTGCGGCTACTGCTGCTGTCCCGTAAACCTCGGGATAAATCTCGTCTGCAAATCCTGGGGACATAATCCGGATCCAGGTCCTCAGGGGACATAACAAGGTACAGATAATACAAGCCAAAATAAATGCAGTGCAGCAAATAATGAAATAAATAGGGTAAGTATGTAACCATCTATGTAAAAATGCAAGTGAGAGTATCACGAGTACTCAGGCTGAGCCACTACAAGCTCTGTGTCGGGGAGCCGGTAGCGGTAATAACCGGTAATGTGTCTAGCTCTGCTACGAGAGTCTACGACCTCACAATAGTAGTAGATATATATAAAACAGCCTGTAGCCTGTGTGTCTCTCCCCACCTAATATAACCACGCATCTCATGACCATAACGTCTCATGTCCATGTCGAGCGGGATCATAGCTAATGCAACCAGTCATAAAGTATCTATGAATATAGTATCTCTGTCAAGTCCTGTATCCTATATAGAATCACCATGAATATCTCAGGAAGATCATGTCTCATGAATAGTGTCAAGTGTCCGGGGTCATAGTGTACTTGATAAGACAAGCACGAGATATAAAGGGGTCACGAATGTCCATCTCTAGATGACAATACACAACATCGCGTAAGGTGTTGGAACCCGACTAATAATCGGACGCTGAGTAAGTCACACGGTCCTAGGTTAAGCATGCACAGCAAATATAAATGAAGCAAGGAAAATATGTAACAATACTGCAGAGTTTGGCAAGGTACACTTGTCTGGGGTCTGAATACCAACAGTTGTCCCTGTATCAGTGGATCCTGCAGGTACTCCTCCAAAAGCTGTAACAAACATCACCAGCAGTCTCAGAAAATATCTAATAGCTAAAAATGCCTGTCCTTACGTTCAATTTGGACACAGGGGCAAAAATGATATTTTCGGGTCAAAGTGGAGTCCACATGTGGGCCACTTTGCACCGAAAAGCGTGTCAGGGTCAAAGGTCTCCAAATTTGTCAAACTTAGTGTCAACAAGTCAGGAACGATTATACAAACCCAACGGAACATCCCGAATTAGATTCCGATGAGCCGATCACAAAATCGCCCGTCAAGTAGAGCTTGTGAGGCCCACGATACGCGATTTTGTCAACGTTCTTAGAATCGAACCAAACTTGGGTCACAGGACCAGCGTATTGCTACGAGTCCGATGACGCAAGTTTCGTCTTGATCTGACATGTGTACACGAAGTTACAGCGTGTTCCAGAATAGGCAGATACGGGGCGTTGTCGGCGGATACGCGTTGATTCCGGTGTGCACGCACATCCAAATCAACTTCTGCAAAATCCCGCACATCCGTATCAACGACGCGCACGTTTCGGTAAAGACCGCGTGCGACCAAGTCGTCCCGTTTGGCGGGGAGCACTCAGTTCCGGGGTAAAACAGGGTATTATTTTTCTTGTTTTTGGATCGCGGTGTGCGATCACCACAGGACGCGATGCACTGAGCGGGTTGCACGGGCATCGAGAGGGTTATACAGCCTAAGCGTTGCAACTGACGGAATCAAAAACGGAATTACGAGGAGAGAGAACGGGTTACCTGAACAGGGCTCCGCGAAATCTGAATTTCACGTGTCCGCGTCCTGTGTCTGCTGTGTCCGACACGAACTGTGTCATGTGCCGTGTCTGTGCTAGGGTTCAAGCGGCCAGCGGCGGGGGCTTCGCCGGAGGGAGCCGGGCTCGGGGTCGGCGAGGACGGGCTAGGGCGGCGGGCGGCTTTACACAGTTGGCCGGAGCGGGTTCAGCCGCGGGGGAAGTCAGGCCGGAGTGGGGGATCACGCGGGCCGGCAGGGGATGCACTTGCCGGGGACTGCACTACGGCGGGGGATCGGTCAGTCCGGCACAGCCGCGGTCGGGGAAGCACAGCCGCGGTCGGGGGTTCGGTCAGTCCGGCACAACCGCGGAGGAGGAGCCGTGCACCGACCGGAGTCGAGTAGGCCGGTCGGTCGGGTGAGGGCTTGCCGGAGCGGGTCGAAGTCGCTGCTTCGCCGGAGTCGGCCGGAGGGTCTTGGCCGAGCGGGGGAAGGAAGAGGGATGATGGTAATGTCGGCTGTTGTTTTCTCTTTGGGGTTTTAGGAATAGAAAAATAGGGAAGAGGAATAATATATATATAAGTGAGTATGGTGTTGGGTTGACCTAGAATAGGTTTGACTGGTCAACCCCTCTTGGGTTGGGCCTAGGATTTGGGTTTGGGTTAATGTTCCTTGGGCTTGGCTTCGGCTCTCATGGGGATGCTGGGTGTTTGGCACGGGTTTAATTCGGTTTAATTCTACAATAGTCTCTAGGGCTTTAAAAATGATTTCAGAGTCCAATAAATTCGCAGAAAATTACCCTATGTTCGGTTTTCTATTTTACACTATAAAATATTATTTTCATAATATTTTAATACCAATTAAGAGCATATAAAAATCTTTTAATCACAAATTCCTTAGTTTTAATTCCAGAAAATACCAAAAAATTGGGAAAAAAATATATTAAAATATTCTGAAAAATCAGGGTGTTTACAAGGGGACATATAACTCAAGCAAAATAAATGCAGTATATAAAAATGTATCAACAGGACAAACTACATAACCAGCTAATGAGAGCATCACTAGAACTCAGGCTGAGACTACTACAAGCTCTGTATCGGGGAGCCGGTAGCAGTGATATCATGTAGGGCCTAGATCTGGGTGGCTTTGGTACCGTAATAATATATAAAATCATCCTGTAGCTTGTGTGTGTCTTCCCACCCAATGTAATCACACGTCTTATGTCCACGACGTCTCATGTCCATGTCACACAAGATCATGACCTCTAACTGATGCAGCGAGCCATAATGATAGCTAAGCATATGTAATATCTATGTCACGAATCACGTAACCTATACAGAATCACCATGAATATTTCAGAAAGATTCTGCCTCATAAACAGTGTCAAGTGTCCTATGGTATGACGTACTTGATAATGCATGCACGAAAATGTATAGGGTCGCGATATCAATCTCTAGGTGACGTTACACAACTCTGCGTACGGCGTTGACACCCGAATCTTATTCGGACGTTAAGTAATATCATACGGTCCTAGGTTGAACAGATACATCATATAAATAAATGAAGAGAATATTATGTAGCAAGTACTACAAGATTGGCAAGGTATACTTGCATGGGTTTGAATTCCTCCAATTGTTTCTGTAACAGCGGAATTTTCAGGTACTCCTCCGGATGCTGAAATAAATACTACCATCATTCTCAGAAGATATGAAATATCTAGAATTTCCTATCCATAAGTCCAATTTGGACACATGGGCAAAATTGAATTTTTTTTGTCAAAACGGGGTCCACATGTGGCCTACTTCGCACCGAAAAATGTGCCAGAGATAAAATTCTTCAAAATTTTCAAACTTAGTGCCTACAGGTCCAGAACAATGATACGAACCCAACGGAATGTCCAGAACTGGATTCCAATGAGTCGATCACAAAATCGCCTATCAAGTGAGCCGTGGGGCCCACGATACGAAATTTTGTCAACGTTCTCAGAATCAAACCAAACTTGGCTCACAGGACCAGCGTATCGCTACGAGTCCGATGGCGCAAGTTTCGTTACGAAACGACGAGCACACACGAAGTTACAACGAGTTTCAGAACATGACCGATATGGGGCGTTGTCGACGGATACGCGTTGATTCTGGTGTGCACGCACATCCAAATCAACTTCTATAAAATCCTACACATCCGTATTGACGGTGTGCACCTTTCAGTGAAATTTGTATACGACCAAGTCGCCTCATTTAGCGGGGCGCACCCAGTTTCAAAAAAATTGAATTTTGAATAACCAAGTTTTTTGGTCAATTTTACCCACGAATAACTTACAAATTACAACACCATAAATTACACTAATACATGGTTTTAAAACTAGGTTATACGGTCTAAATTACTGTTCAAGAGAAATTTTGAAAATATTAACCAGGTTGGGATTAAATCGGCCATGAACTTGTGAGTCCGGGCCAAATTCTGAATTTCAGAAATTGGTAATATTTTCCTAATTTTGCGTCACGATTTACGACCGACACAGGACGCGATATCCCGAACTTATTGCACGGGTTTCGAGAGGGTCACGTAGCGAATATGTCGCAATAGTCTGTTCGAAAAATAACGCGGGGAGGAGAGAGAAAGGCTCACCGGAACAGGAGGCCGGAAGCATCCGTATTTCGTATACGCGAGGTGGCGCGGCGCACGTCAGCGGCGGGTGGCGGCGCTGCTGCGGCTGCTGGTCTTCGAGGTCGCCGAGGTTCTTCGTCGGAGGAGTCGCTAGAGTGTCGGGTTCACGGCGGATACACAGAGCGGAGGCGTCGGGTGTTGGGAAGATGGCCGGGGCTGAGATCGTGGTCGAAGTTTGTGGCGGCAGGAGGAGAGGTGGCCGGGGAACTCGGTGTGGAGAGGCGGTGGAGGCAGGGTCGACCGGAGGAACTCGGGGTGGCCGTCGGTGGGTCGAGGTCGGTTGGCATGTCGGAGTCAGTGGAGCGGTTGCTGGTGGTGGATGTTGGCAGTGGTAGCGGTGGATTTTATAGTGGAGGTGGGTGGCGGTTACATGCGACCGTGGAGGAGAAGAGCTAGGGGCTACTGGTGGGGAGATGAGCGGGCGGGAAGGCGAAGCGGCTGTGGCGTGAACGGCCGCGGCGGAAGATGGAGGGTCAAGGGAATGGCGGGTTTACTGTAGCAGTTACTGTAGAAAATCTTAACGGACCGGATTGCGGGTCAGCGAGTCGGGTCCAGATCCGACCCGCTATGGTTTAGGTTGGGTCGGTTTAGTTCAGGATTTGGTTTATTTAATTAGGGTCGGTTCGGTTCGGTTGGTTTAATTCGGTTTATTTTGGTTTATTTAAAAACTATATTTTTGACCGTTTAAAAATAGTTTTTTGGTCCAATAAATTACAGAAAAATTACACTATGACTAATTATTTTTTAATATTTTAATATTTAATAAAAACACAAAATCTATTTAATCCCAAGAAATATTTATTTTAATTAATTAAAAAAAAATCAGAAAAATCTTGAAAATTTGTTTTTAGATTTTAAAAAATTTCGGGTGTTTACAAAATCATTTAAAATAAATTTAATATTCAAAAACTATACCTCGATACAGTTTCAACACAAGAAACGAGGAAGCGTTTGGAGTCCAAAACTAGGAGTTATGCCTCACGAAGTTGGAAGAAATCCTAGATGAAACATCATCAAAGTCTCTCTCACTCCTTACATTTCGGCGAAAATAATAAAAGTCTACATATACACACATATATAGCCAGTAGCCGACGGGTGGGACCAGGCGGACAAGTTAGGGTTGATTGTGTATGTTGACTGGATATTTAAATAGGTTTTAATATCCAAAAATTTATTTATTAATCAGTTTTGACCTAATTAAGTCCAAATAAATACGAAAAATATCAGAAAATTCTAGAATATATAAAATACCATTATAAATCATATAAAAATACTTGGGACCAAATTATACTCCTAGGATTGCACAGTAAATTCTAGAATTCCTACAAATTTAGTATTTATACTATTTTAAAACAAAAAATTTAAAAAAATTCCAAAAAATTCAAATAAATTACAGAAAAATATATTTAATTAATCTAACCCTAAAATAAATGTTTGGTAGAAAAATATGCAAGTATAGTCTCACAGTAAATCATGGAAGCCCTAAAAAAATTAGGTTTTACATGTTTTAATTATCCAAAAATTCTAGAAAAATTCAATAAATTATAAAATACCCTGAAAATGATTCTAAATAAGTATTTATATAAGTAATTAAATCAAAGAAGCTATTTTCTAATTAAACAACAAAATATTCAAAAAAATCTAATAAATTAATAAAAATACTAAAATTTAAATTAAAAAATAGGGAGTTTACATTCTACCAAACTTACAAGAATTTCGTCCTCAAAATTAAAACTAAACAATATTGGTAACAATTTATTATAGTCATTAACACTTCATTACCAACTAGCAGTTTTTTCTAAAAGGTTATGGTGAGCCATCCTTGTATTTTTTTTAAAATAGTTTTTACACTATTCTTTTTATCCCTTAAACTTATCTATACTACCCAACTTACAAGAACTCAACTAATGGTGTAATTGACCAATAAAACATATATACCTAGTACAAGTCATCTTTCTAACCTCTATCAAGCACGAAAAAAAACAGATTTACGTTATGAAATGATCAATCAAGATGCAATTCAAGCAGTCAAATGATATTTTGAAACTAAATAAAGGAAGATGATTTAACTAAGTGGATGGGATCTTATACTCTAATCATATTCGCATGCTTGCTCTGTACAGTAACGTAACAAAGGCAATATATTCTCAACCTGCATGGGCCACCACAAAAATATGTCACATCACAGTCCCAAAATACGTAGGACTAGAAATACGTAAGCATGCCAGCCGTATGTATATAATAACTCCAATATATAAAAACTATAACACATACGTACGCTGTATTATTAATAATAATTCACAAGTGGTATATAATGTCATAAGTCACAGGCAATACTAATCTCATAAAAAAAAATCAAATTGAAATAAATAACCAAATATGACAATGAACCAAGTATGAAATAGTCGGGAATAACTAATAGTTGGGTGGAGACAAATCCACTACCAAACTATAATATAAAAGAAAATATAGTAAGTACATCGTATGATGACCAGAGAGGCTAGAAGGAAAGACCTCATCGAAAGATAAAGAAGTAGCAAGTCCTGATCCGTGCTTCTGCAAATAGTCGTGATCGTCTACACCTGAAAAGGGGTTAGGTCCTCAGCGAGACGTAACAAGATATATAAAAACATTCCAAAAATATAGTAAATAAACATGCAAGAGAGACAAAAAAAATAACCACAATAAATGTTAAAACTATAACAATACGACGTCTAACAGGGTGGCATGCCATGAGAACAACGATATCAGTCGTGACTATAGGTAAATCGGGTAATAGGAACCACAGTCCGGTGAGGCACTGACAGTCATATCACTGGTCTCTATCGTAGTTCGGTAAGGCAATAACGAGTCAAAATTTAATCACAATAGCCAACGCCTAATAATGATATCCTTGCCTAGGGAACTAAGTAATCAAGTCAAATCGGTCAAGACAAGGTCATGAACTAATGTCAAGTCAAGTTTAATACGGGACCACAAGATCATGTCAGGTCGTACGCACAAGGTGGAGCATATATCAAATACGTGACGAGAAAGTAGAGACGAGCAACATATATGGAAGGGAAATAATATACGTACACATAAAACAAGAAAATAAGACTAGAGCATCATGTGAAAAATTAAATATGACAAAGAGCATCAAGAAACTATATACGACAATAAATTAATAACTGAAAATAAAAGCATGCAAAATACTGTACAAAAGTTGACAAGATATCTTGCCTGCTCCGAAAAAGGATGAAGTCGCAACTCTAGATGTCGTCTGATCTATCCGTCACATAAATTAAATAAATTAGATTTACAAAAGTGGTTGGTTAGGTTTTCTAGTCTGATATATTTTAATTATGAATAAAATAACCTAAAATACTAATTTAATTTAATTATATTCTATTTTTAAGGCTAACCCTAGATTTTGGTTTAAAGAAAATAAATTTTACGAATTCGGGATCCGTGACATGCAAATCAAGGCATTATGTTGACCAAAAAGTCAACCGAAATAAAACCAAAATTTGTATGTAAAATTTTGTAGATTTTAGCACTACATAATACTGAAATAGAATGTTTTACTAAATCTAGAACCGGTAAAGAATTATCGCCCATATATAGCACAAATGATAATTTTCGATAGTTTTCTAATTACTTCTAGGTTGCACGAATTTTCCAGAATTGTAAACTAGTATATTTAATTTTAAGAAAAATATATGTTATATTTCATCATGTCAGATTTTTGAAACTTCAAACGGATTGTGATTCAAAATCTAGAAAACACCGAAACGTGTCAGATTTCGAAGAACTGACACTCAACGAATTTTACAGAATTTTGTATTCAGAATTATTTAAAATAAATTTGATATTAAAAAATTATACATTGATACTGTTCCAACGCAAGAAACGAGAACACGTTTGGAGTCCAGAACTAAAAGTTATGTCTCACGAAGTTGGGAGAAATTCTAGATAAAATCTCCACAAAGTCTCTTTCTCCTCTAATTTCGGCGGAAATAATAAAACCCTACACACACACACACACACACACACACACACACATATATATATATATATATATAGGCAGTAGCCGACGGGTGGGCCCAGACGGGTAGGTTAGAAATGACTGTGTATGCTGACTGAATATTTAAATAGATTTTAATATCAAAAATATATTTATTAATCAGTTTTAACCTAATTAACTCAAAATAAATATGTAAAAATATTAGAAAATTATAGAAAATTTCTAGAAAATGTAAAATACCGTTATAAATCCTTGAAAAATACTTGGGACAAAATTATGCTCCTAGGCTTACAAAATAAATTCTACAATTCCTAAAAAAAATAGTATTTAGCCTATTTAAAAAAAATTCAATTTTTTTAAAATAAATTACAGAAAATTATATTTAAGTATTTTAGCACAAAAATAAATGTTTGGTAGAAAAATATGCAAGTATGGTCTAACATTAAATCATAAAAGCCCTAAAAAATTATATTTTTAGGTTTTAATTACCCAAAATTTTTAGAAAAATTCAATAAATTCTAAAATAGCATGAAAATGATTCTAAATAAATATTTATATAACTAATTAAATCAAAGAAGTTATTTTCTAATTAACCAACAAAACAGCTAAATAAATTTTAATATTTTAATAAAAATACTAAAATTCTAAATTAAAAATTAGAAAGTTTACAAGAACACCGTGGTTCAAAAATCGCGGGCCGCGTGTTGCCTTTCATTGGTCAGATTTTGAACGCTGACTTAAGCATGAGATTGAAGTGTACGGCTTTGGACCAAACCAACAAAGGGACAACACGTGGCGGTTTTTCGGTTCATCCATACTTTCTCTAACCAAATAGGACTTAATGCAGGTCCAGATTTGAACCGACTTACCAAATTTTTATTACGCAACACTCCCCAGCTGAAAATAAGCAAATCCTAAACCCAGACCAAGCCTTATTATTTGTTGTCTAGTTCCTATAATGGGCCCATAACCTAGGTCAAAATAATCATAACCAGCCCAATAGAAAAATTGACCCATTTTCCCCTTAAAAAGGGTAATTATAAGGGCACTGCACATTTTACTCGGGGCTGGCCCATTGGAAATTTAAAAAAAATTACAAGTTTGCTATCCTAAAAGTTACTTGGGGCTAGCCCAAATTGTTATAATCAGGACTGTCAAAATTTTGACAGTCCTACCACTTGGAAGGACGGTCAAAATTTTGACAGTCCTACAAATTGTTAGGACTGTCCTAATTTTGACAGTCCCACAAGCTATGTGGACTGTCAAATTTTTGACAGTCCTAATTTTTACCCACTGAAAATTTTGCACATTTTACTCGGGACTAGCCCATTGAAAATTTACAAAAAATTACAAGTTTGCCATCCTAAAAGTTACTTTGGGCTAGCCCAAATTGTTATAATCAGGGCTGTCAAAATTTTGACAGTCCTACCACTTTGAAGGACTGTCAAAATTTTGACAGTCCTACAAATTGTTAGGACTGTCATAATTTTGACAGTCCCACAAGCTATGTGGACTGTCAAAATTTTTACAGTCCTAATTTTAACCCACTGAAATTTTTATATAAAACTAGGACTGTCAGGATTTTGACAGTCCCACAAACAATTAGGACTGTCAAAATTTTGACAGTCCTCATTTTAATTGTCATGATTTTTTTAAAGTTTATTTCTATTTAGTTAGTTTTTGATTTTGATTTTTTTTTTTTAGTTAGTTTTGGATTTTTATTTTTTTTATTTAGTTTCACATCCAAAATAAAATATGTTATCATTGAATTTTTTTTTTTTTTTCTACCGTACGAATATTACGTCTGCCGTCGATCAGACTTCAAACGGCCATAACTATTTGTTTTCAAATCGTTTTTCATCACACAATAGGTCTATTTGTATGTTTTCGACGAGAGTAACACAATTCGTGTAGAGAGAATTTTCATCCGAAGTAAGACGTACATATTACAGGCAAAAATATAAAATATAAAATTTTAAAGTATCATAACTTTTGACTGGGAGATCGAAACAAGCTCCAGTTTGTGCCAAAATGACCGTATGAAAAAGTACTTCGGGATAAACAGTTTCACCGTTTGACGGACTTCCCAAATTTTACTTTTGGTAATTTTTTTTTTACAAAATATTTAATGTACCAACAATAAATTTACTATTTTAAATAACATAATACTTTAACAAATTTTAAGGATAGAAATTTTAAGGATATTTTGAAATTGGCCCCCCCCAACAATTAACAAAAATAAATTAACAGAAAAAAAAATTTAGGACTGTCAAAATTTTGATACTCCTTCCCATTGGTAGGACTGTCAAAATTTTGACAGTACTAAAAATCAACATATATGTCGAATTTTGACAGTTCTTCTATTTTTTCATTTTCTTTTTTGGTTTTGACGGCGACGACGACGGGAGGCGCGGCGACGGGAGGCTGCGGTGGAGGACGGGAGAGGAGGCCGAGGAGGACGGCGGGAGGGAGGAGGGCTCCGGTGGGGTTTGGGAAGAAGGATTTCAAAGTGGACTAGTATGAGTAAACTAATGGACTAGTGTGAGTAAACTTTGCTCATTAATGGGCTAGGCCAATCCTGGGCTAGCCCCAAGTAATAAGTTTAGTGCCCTTATCAACAGCCCTTAAAAAACCCTCCACCAAAAGTTATCATTTATTCCTTTCTCCTCCGTAACATCTTCCAAAACCCTAGAAATCTCCAAGAGGGTGGGAGCTCCGTCGGTGCTCGCCATGTCTTCGACTCTGCTGGAGGTGACCCGATCTGCGCACGAGGACGTGGAGCGGCTTGAGCGCCTCGTCGTCAGGGAGCTCCAGCGCGAGCCCACCTCCTCCCGCGACCGCCTCATCCAGAACCACCGCGTCCGCAAGATGATCGGCACAATCATCCACACTTCCCACAAAATCGTAACCTTCCCCTCCTTTTCTCTCGATTTTTATTAATTTTTCTCTGAATTTGCTCTGAATTTTTTGGTGGTGGTTTCTTCTTGAAAGGTCGATATATACGAGGACGCCGACAACGCGAGGAAGGACGAGATCGCGGTGCTTGGTGGGCAGAACGCGGCCGGCGGCTCCAACCTGTTCAGCGCTTTCTACGATAAATTGAAAGAGGTCGTCACTAATCCTAGACCTAGCATACCAAAGTATTATATAGAGATACAAAAATACAACAGCAACAAAGTCTTTATCCCAAATTTATGAGGTCTGCTGTAATGCTAACAAAATCGATATCCTTCGTCTGGGCGGTTCAGTTAACTACTATATTATCACTGCACATCTACTGATTTGCTTTGCACATGTACAAACCACCCAATTTTATTTTGGTTAAATTACAACTTGATACCCTCAATTATTCAAGTTTTTCAACTTGATACCCTAAATTTTGATAGACGTTAACTTGATGGGAGAATCTATACACACCCCATGTATTACTTAGCACACCCCAAGTGCTAAGTATACCCCATTTTAAATGAATGAAATTAACATAAATGCTAAGTACACTCCACCATATGACCAAAATATTATTTTCTATTATAATATAAAACCTATCATCATTCCTAAGCACAACCCACACCCTTACAACCGGTCCCTTCTCTATTCTCCTCTCTCCAAATCCAACCGGTCTCCTCTCTTCGAACATCCTAATTAGTTCAAAATGAGTATTATTTTCGTTGAGGATCACTGCTAGGGTTTCGAATCCCTTAAATTCTTGTTAGAACGAAACAAACTAAATTTTTTTTTTGGTGTATTCACGGTTTTGTTCGAACCTGGTTTGTCGAGTGCACATAATGGTGTTCGACCCACGACAGTCGAACATTGTTGTGCAAATTCGACCATAGTGTGTCGAACGGTATATCACATGTTCGGTCCTTCTTATGTTCGATAAATACAGGTCGGACACTAACCGACATGTTCGACAATTATTGTTCGAACTATACATGTCCTGTTCGACCTCTGCCAATCGAACTGCTACTGAAATGTTCGGCCAATACAGGTAGAACAGACAGTGGTCCGTTCTACCAGTATTGGTCGTGCTCATCATATTTTTTTTTTTTGGTCCAACACTTCTCATACACTACTTCAAACCGAGAAATTACGTAAAGAGAACGTACATTGTGTCTTTGAAGTTGACTTTCTTCCTTCATGATGCCTTCTTCACAATTTCAATGTAGGATTTTTGGGTTTTTGGGTTGGGTTAAAGAAGGTGAAAATTAAATAAGGAAGAAGACTACTGTGTAGGAGGGAGGCTGGTGGGGTGTGCTTAGTAGGTCATGTGGGTGTATGGGTCTTTTAACATGAATCTATTTTACAACTTAAGTTGTATGGGGTGTGCTTAGTAGGTTATGGGGTGTGGATAGCCGAGCCCTAACTTGATACCTCTACTATAATTTTACAACTTAATATCCTACTGATGTTAACGTAAAATTATAAAAGACAAAAATACCTCCCGTCCCCCTCCCCCTCCTCTCTCTCTCTCTCTCTCTCTCTGGCGGTAGCAGTGCACGGCCGGAGTGTGATTTGGGGGGGGGGATGCGGCCGGAGGATGGTGTGCCGTGGAGGGGTGGGGGGGGGGGGTGCTGCAGAGGGGAAAGGTAGGAGGTATTCTAGTATTTTCTTTCTTCTTCTTTTTATAGTTTTTTAACGGAAAAGTTAACCCTGACTGACGGGAACATGAAAATTTTCAATAGTCGATGATATCAAGCTAATATCTATCAAAGTTTAGGGTTTCAAGTTGAAAAACTTGAATAATTGAGAGTATCAAGTTGTAATTTAGCCTTGATTTTATCTTATCTTGTCCTCAATTATTTGCACCAGTTCTAACTTCCGACATACACTTATTTCTTATCTTTTAATGTACTGCCACTCATCGACAAAAAGTAGACAATTAGACAGTAGCTAACTTATTAGATATCAGAGAGAACAACCATGTTTTTAGACACATTAAGCTGTACAAAGTTGCATTTAGTTTTCCTTTCTAGTGGCAATTTTTTTCCTTCTGAAGTTGGCTTTGGAAATATAAGCTTGGTATATTTCAAATGGTGACCGCCACATTGCCTTCTATGACTGCGAAACTATTGTATCTCTTGTGTAAAAATCTAGTGATTGTGATTTTTTTTATTCTACTGATATGTTTTTTTATTTGCATTTTTTTCAGATACGTGAGTACCATAGACGGCATCCAGGTTCAAGAGTTGTTGATGTGACTGAAGAATTTGAAGAGCTTCTTAAAGAAGAACCACATATTGATTTTAGCGGAGAGGTACTATTTAACTTCTATTTGCTGTATGTGTCAGCATTGTGTTTGTTCCTATTGCTGAAGCTTGGAAGTATGTTATCTGATATTTCTGCTGGCATACTTGAAACTTGTCTTGAGATAGTGTCTTATAAACCTAATCACTTACATTCACAAATAATTGCATTTCTATCTTGTTTGTACCCTAAAGGGCGTCAGATACTCGTTGGACACCTTGATTACCGAGATACTTATAAACCTGTTCACTTTCAGTTGCAAAAGCCCTTTTTCTTGGAAAGGGTCATCAAGCAATTGTGTTGCTACTTGTTTGTATTGATGCACAAGAATCCTATATAATGGAGTCATGGGGAGACGAGTACTCTTATTCCAATAAAAATGGAATAAATATAAGTAAAAAGTTAAAGTAAGTCTGAATGATTTGAAATATTTAATAAGTTAAAAATAAACAGAGAAAAATTTACAATTGGATCAGATTGAAGGTAATCTATGATTGGATAGGGTTTGGTTTAAATAAAGCACGTAGTTTGGAGTGACCATTAGGTTTGTTGCTTGCGTCCTGGAGATGCGGGTTCGAGTCACATGAACAACCTTTCCATATATATATGGGGGTGAGACTTCTAACTTCTTGACCCTTCGAAGACCCTGCATTAACGGAACCTCGTGGCACTTGAACCCTCTTTTAGGATTGGAATTAAATATTAACAGAAAACTTATTGCTATTGCGAAATATAGAGATCCATCATCACACACCAGAAATGTGATCGGAAGTGTAAGGCTTTCTATATTAATCAAATATAGGCTATTATGATTGGGAGTAAGAAGCATGTACACTCCAAAAGTCATGCCATGTCGTGTCATGTCGAACACACGAACATCCCAAAATACGCTAGGATACACCAAAATACTCCAGGACACATCAATGTCGTGTGTGTGCAGCATATGACAGGGATAATATGATTCCTGATTTTCTCAAAAGCTGTAACATATTTCACAATGTCTACAGATAAATATTTAAATATGTAGCTGTAATATGCTATAGTTCATAGGCTACATTATGTGCGTGCCTGTGAAATGAAAGAGGCGTGCTGTCCTTGAAGTGTTCATTTTGTCCAAAATTATTTGCAAAGTAATAACAATTGCTTTGAGATACATCCTAACAATCAAATTGCTTTCTGAATCTCAAATAAGTGTGAAGCATATCAACCACCAGCAATAGACAAATGTTAACCTGAATGTATTTTGTTAAAAAATCGTCACTGTACAAAAGAATTATTTTGAAGCTACATTCTAATTTAATAATAAAATTGTCTCCTTTACTGGAATTGTAGTAGAGTCCTGAGCTCTCTTAACTGAAAATTGTGTTTCATTGAGAATTTTCAGGGCATAAACCCATCCAAATGTCCCTAGTTATATTTCCACCCTTGAATAAGTAATAAATTTATTGGGGCTTGATGCCTCTCTTGTTTCTTGAACCTGAATTGGATAGTTTTGAGGAGAAAGAATCGAGTGGATGACCAGATCAAAGCTCCTAATTTTGAGCAATTAATTAGGAACACAAACAAAATCGAGATCCAAACTATCTAGTACGCATTGAAACAAGGTATACATTGCAATGTTGTATAGAAGAAAGATTTGACGAAATAAAGACGTGATAAACGGTAGAGTTCTGGTTGTGTGCAATGTCATCTAAACTGACATTTTGTTATAATTCTAACAGTGAGCCAAATTGAGAAATTGAGGACCTGGTCCACAAAGCCAATTTTGGTAGATTTTGTAAATCTTTTCATATTCTTTTAGCGTTTTTTTAGCTCAGTTTTAAAATCAATATTTGACTAGGATTTGTTGTATGTTTGCTTTCTATATTTATGTTTAGGATTAGTTTATTGGAGTTTCTCCCTTGTCCTTCAAGTTTTATAGGCAGGTCAAGTTTTATAGGCCTATATAAAGGCACTAATGCACATTGTTTTTAATCTTTCAATATTTTATAAGAACTTCCTGAAAGAATTCTCTCTTTGATAATGGTGGAAAGGCTTGTGGATTGAAGCCACCCCTTTATCTGAAATATTTGTAGACTTGGACACGATCGTGGATTTAGGCAACCTGCGGTGTCGTTTCGGTGGCTTTAGTTATGGCATCGTTTCGGTGCGCCACCATCGGTCAAATCCTCTTCCGCAAATGGAGGGAACCCTCCTTACATCACTTATCTCCATGTTCTTAGGGAAATTGGGCCCATGAGCTTTGTGATAGATTTTAAAATGAAACGGTTCACGTTGCACCTTTAATAAGTGGAAAGGTTATTCTATGGTGATAGAGGACGGCACTACTCATTGAGGATTTACTTATAAGTCCTTTTTTTAGCACTAGTTCCTTAATTTAGTTCGTGTAAATTTAAATTCCGAAAACACTAAATTCTGACAACACAAATTTGTCTCGTAGTAATCCTAAATTATTTTCAGTTTGAAGATAAATGGGTCTTAAATATCCTAATGACATGTCATACTTGTTGAAGTGTCTGACATCTGTTCATTAAATAAATAACATAAACAATGCACATTTGTTTTTACTAGATGTATCAAATATTTTCTAATTTTATTAATATTTCATTATTTATTGGCTTTCTGAAATTAAAAATTCTGGTACTCATGTTTCGGTACCCCGCCAATATTGCTGTTACATATACTCATAAGGAGGGTCTGATACCGGTTCCAAAACCAACAAAAACTATGAATTTTGATTTTTTTTTTCCCTTCAGAAGGCAGCTTAATGGGTTCGGCAACCATAATAGGTGAGCACGGGTATATAAATCCTAAATTTCGAAGAGACCCGAAGCTCTGGAGTCTCGCTTTCTCCCTCCCATTTAATCTTTCCCTAAAAGTCAACCCTGATGACTGCAGTGGGTCTCAGAAGGTCATAGCCAACACCATTTTTCATCTCTCCTCTGGAACTACTACATTTTTCTTAGTCTTCTTTTGTGATATCTCTTTTATCGTTCATGGAAAATGGCCCCAACAACAACAACAACAACAACAACAACAACAACGGCATCTACCAAATACATCAACAGTCCCATGAAGTCTCTGTCGGTTGGTGTCACCAATACGGTTATGTAATTTTTCTTCTTATTTAATTTTAGTATTTTATATTTTTTTAATCATGGTTGTCCTATAATTTCTGCAGATCCCCTCCTGTAATGACTAAATTCCCTATCCAACAAATTTTTTATTCTATTGTTTCAGTGACTTCATACAATATGATTGTCTACTAGAATTGATCAATTCTTTATTTACTATTTAGGCCATTTGGGAAAGTTGTGATAATTCATATAGATTATTTTTCTCGATACTATATATATATATATATATATATATATATATATATATATATACGCCCAATACTAACTTATCCGTCGTCCAACATATGATATCCTATCCGACATTCTAAAATCAAGTCTGACGTGGACTGTTAACATCGTGTTTTGAATACCTTACTTTGGATACTGTGTTGGCATTGCAATGTTTATGAGTCACTATTCCTTATGAATACAATTTTTTGTATTATCTTCACATTCTGTTAATACCCTGCTACAGGATACATTTTTTACACCTCGTCATTCCCATTTTTTGCTTCTATTAAAGCATGTGTATACAATTGATTAGAATAAAACAAGTACACTGCATCATTCAGCTATATTTAGTGGTAGCTACATGCACAACATTATCGGCCTTCAATGTTGTGTAACATCTGAGTGAAGAAATAATAAGTTTCTCCTGAACTAAATTTGTAACTCCCTCAATACTTACCATTATGTTACACACACCTGTAAAATAAATAATAATAAAAATTACCGAGACAATGATTTGATTATTGTAGCTATATTATTGCACTGTGTGTGCTACCATTCAAAAAACCAGTGTTAACTGATTTTTACTAATTTTTATTGATACAATAATGACTTGAATTTGAATTTGACTTGGAGTAGTATTGTGATATATGTATTTTTAATTTCTGCAGGATTTTATGATTTTGCGTGTAGGATCATGCTGGTATGCATGGTAAGGTTTAGTCAATTGTTCATCGAAGTACCTACATAAAAAGTGATGGCTGCATATGTATGTTGTCTGTTGTTCATTTAGACATTCCTTTTTAATGCTTGTATCCATGTTTTGGCAGATGAATGAGAATGGGTACCCCAAGTTACAGAAGTCCTTAGATTATTGCTGCTCTCTGACTTTATAATTAACCTTATTACACAACCATGATAGTGTTTCTCTTTCTAATGAGTTTTGATGTGTTCATAGGAAGCTTCTGGTCGGTACCTAGACATGCATGAACTGTACAATGCCTACATCAACTCAAAGTTTGGTGAGCGTATAGAGTATACTGCTTACTTGGAGATATTTTCACAAACTCACCAGATCAATTACAATTTGAAGCTGACAAGGTATTACCTATGATTTGTTCTATGTTCTGTTAATATTGAAGATAAATTTATAATAATATAATAAAAATTGCATTGTCTTGGAATCATAGTCTGAGAAGCTATATAGCATGTTTATTCTAAATCCTTTATCATAGCAAGGTCTCATCATCATCATCCAAGTTTTTTCCCATCAAAATGGGGTGGGCTATGGAGCATAAGAAAGCTCCATGGTTTGACAATTTCTTCTTCTTCCATAGGGATGTCTGCTTGTTCAATTAGAATGGTTGCCAACTATGTCATCTTCAGCATCAGCTGTTATAATTTTTGACTAGCTTTCTTGTTTAGTTACAAGGAGGTGAGGAGTAATATTACTCAAACTCCTTAAAAGTATAGATTAGAAGTAAAATAGGTGATCCTTTTGTGTTTTGCTGTTTTGCATGCTATCTATCGTAATCTATCATATTATGGAACTTACTAATCATGAATGAATTGTCAGAGAATTTATTATACCTATTGGATTTTTCTACAGGGAATACAAAGATTACTTGCAAGGTGTTCTAGGATACCTCGTATCATTTTTTGAGCGTACAGAACCTTTACAGGACCTTGGACGAATCTTTTCGAAGGTTTGTACTTGATATGAAAATATTTGATTCTTTCCTATATTTGAACTTTTTGTGCATGCTAGTTTATTTGCTATAGTAACTTTTGAATGAGTTAAAGAGCTGATTTCCGGATGCCTTTAGAAAATTGTTTGGTTGCCATTACATGGGTGTTAAAATTGTTGGATAATACCAATTCTGAATCTTGTAAACTATCAATATCCATAAAAGGTAGAATAAAGCAGAATTATTTTGCATGTGTATTTCCATAAGCTCACATATTTCACAGAACCTTAGATGTGGTCCACTGCTCTGTTATAGTAGCAAGGCTGCAGGTTTCGTAAATTAGGGTGAATGACGCACTACGACTAGTGTTGTTCTGCATGTCATTTGCATCTAATTTCCAAATTAGGTAGCTCTCATATGGATTGTGGTTTGTCTTTGAGTTGGGAACATAATAGGAGGAAAAGTTAATTCTTAGGATACTTGATTGACCTACTTATTATAGGCCTTGATGAGTGAAAGTACAGAATAGTTCCTACTCAATCATCTGGTGAGGGAATAGTTCTGGTGGTACTTGATTCTAGTATGTCTTGAGGGATTGTTATCATCGCTTTTGTGATCTGGTTGTATTGGGCTAAAGTTTAGGGAAGTACCTCCAACTTTCACACTGTCCAGATATATACCCGTCATTCATTTTAAACCAGACATACTGTGAACTTCCTGTCGTATTTCAGGTGAGTACTGCCGTTAGCCTTTGTCCAATATGTTTGTCACATCATCGACATTTGATCATTCCAGGACATATTTGCCCTTGTTGAGAAACTTTTCTCTTAGGTTTTTAAAAATGAAGGATAAAAGCACCTTTATTGACTGGTTAAACCATTTAGGTAGCAGGGTGCAAAAATGAAATTAAAGGTATCTGATATAAAATATCTAATGAAATTTTTATATGGACAAAAAGAAGTGTATTTTTCTGTAGTTACCTCACATTTGTTTGCACTGGGAGACAAGATACCTGATTGGAACATTTATGATTTTTCTAGTGTCTTTATTCTCAAGTACAGTCCTGCTCTGGGTGTGGTGCCACTTCTACTCATCCTTTTCTGATTATATCGTTATGGAGCGATTAACATGGTGATGCTTCTCAATCCTATTTATTAGGAGGGAATATTTAATTTAAAGATGTTAATATGGCTATGTCTTAAGTTCATTCTTCACATCATTGTTGTACATCATTTTTATTGTTTTACCAAAGTGGGAGACTCGTGGCAGTGACACACCCTTCTTTAGTCATTAACTATTTTATATGTTCTTATTGCAAGGGGAATGCCTATTTCATGTCTCATAGAGATTAATGTAATTCACTAAAGCAAAATGGCATCATCTTGCCCCTTGGTTTCTAGTCTAGGATATCTGTTGACAATTACTGTACCTACTAGAAAGTAGTTACATGCCCTTATTTGCACGAGGTGGCCTTTATTGAGTCACGTTCAAAAATTGGCAGTATGGCTGTCAAAAATTTGAAAATATTTTATTAAATGAAAGAAAATAATAGTTTCTTCAACAATTTGTATTCTTCTATATTGGTTTAAAAAAAATCGCCTGTTGTTGCAGGTTGAGACTGAATTTGAGGAGCTCTGGAATGATGGTAAAGTACCTGGATGGGAAGGAAAGGTTTTGGAAAATGGAAATACTTCATCCCAGGAGTCTGTTATCGATCTTGATTACTACAGTACCGCGGAAGAGCTGCTTGTATTGGGACCTGAAAAATTAAAAGAGGTTAGTGATCTTAATTCTTTTTCCTTCCTTTTTATAGCTGTAAGCAATATCCAGCTAATTAGAATATCATTTGCAATTTAGCTTAGCAGATTGCTTCTGATAGTCTAAAATTGTAACTAGAGACCATGCGATTTACTCGATCCATGTGTTAAAAATATCAAACGACATGATTTTAATTTGTACATGTTTTAGAACGTGGAGAGCTATGTTTTTACTATCTTAAGATACACGATACACATACGATCTATGTTGTGAAAAGCACATATAAGCAAGATTTGGCATTTGGGCGCCTCGTTTAACGATTTTTTGCCTCATAACAAAAATCAGCGCTTAAGCGTCGTTTAGTAGCACCTTGTCTTAGGCGTCTCGCTTAACGATTTTTTTGAATTTCTGATTTTTTTTAACTGAGCCGAAGCTTTTGTTGTTAACGTAGTTGGAAAACTTTAAGTAGGAACTTTAGAGAGTTAGCTTTTATGTTTGATGGTATTTTGATGACTATGTAGTATGTATGCATTGTATGGCTTGTAGTTTGCATTTTGATTCTAGTATTTATATTGTTACTTTGCTTGATTGAAGATTGGTATTGTTATTCATGCATATACTAGTAGGATTGTATGAACAAATATTGAAATTTATGTGTATATAGAGTATTTTACATGTATGAGAAAAAAAGGAACATAAAAAAAAATTTGAGGCGCCAACTAAGCGTCGCTTAAGCGCTATTAAGCGAGGCGACGGCCTCGTCGCTTCGCCTCACGCTTAATATAACATAGCGATACAAGATACTATATGATATACTACCATTTCGTTTGATCTGTGTGATAGGTAGTATCGGTTTTTTTTACTTTAGTCATATAATGCAGTACTTAAGAATTGGATTTGGAACTAGATAGATCTATAAAGGTAAAACAAAAATTTTGTTATGAGAAAATTATATTAAGTACTTCCCTATATGTAATTATAAGTATATTCTAAACTCTTAAGAGTTTTTGTATTGTATGATACATGGTACGATTTGTGATACACGATATACGATTTATGATATTTGTGATACATGATTCGATATGCAAGCAAATTGATACACGATACGATATGTGAGTTGACAACCTAGATGGAGATTATAATGAACAATGTAGATTATTTATGGACTGCCCCACCAAGTGAATTGAGACCGCACTTTGCTATTGAGTCTTCACCCTATATCCGTCATATATACAACAGCAACAACAAAGCCTTTACCCCAAATTTCTGGGGCCGCTATTGGTCATATTATACATGATTAAAAATAATTATTTCTAAAGTTTGCACTAATGTTAGAAAAAGAATTATGTACTATAAGTTGCTTTAAATATTTGACAGGGTACATGGTAGTCTGAAGTATTGGGATGCACAAAATGCATTAGCAACTGTTGACAAAAAGAAATAGAAAACAGGTATATTGTTATAGTGATGGGACTACTTTGTTCTCGGGTCTATTTGTAAGACTCTGCATTTGGATGACTGAACAAAGGATGGTATTGCTTGAGGTGGTGTCACGAGGCATGGATACTTCTGTCATCCAAATGGTATTGCTTTGTTCAGTCATCCAAATGCAGGGTCTTACAAATAGACCCAAGAACAAAATTAGTCTTATCACTATACCAATATACCCCTGTTTTCTATTTCTTTTTGTCAACATTTGGTGATCATAACCTTCAAATTTGGCCACAATTATTTTCGAACAGGTGCAGTGAACATTGAGATATTATTGAGCGAGATTAAGAAGTGAAACAAATGATTTTAGGATCAGTTTGGTTTTGTACCAAGGAGATCTGTTAAAGTAGTTATCTACATAATGGGATCACTGGAAAACTTCAGAGAATAAGAAAGATTTGAAACATGGGTTTCATTGGAAATCATCTGCAAAATATGCATTATGAAGATGTTTAATAGACTAGGAGGGGCTGTACCATCTAGGCATATTATGAGTCTTGCCTTTAGTTTGCAAAGTTATTGTATATTGTTTTGTATGAATTATATTGGCTCCTCATTTAGCATATGCCTATTTTGGTCTCAGATTCCTCTTTCTTGTATAATTATACCGGCTCCTCATTTTAGCACGCCTTTAGTCAACTAGGAAGCTTATTAAGTACACTAAAAATGAGGTATATACGGGGTAACACATAATGAAACAACTACTTGATAGTTATTCAGTTCTGTTGAGTTATTCAGTTCTGTTGATGTGTAATCTACAACTAGTATGAAATTTCTGTTGTTCTGTTTTTGGTAATAGCTTATATCCTTATTTTTGGTGAATTTCATATGACTAACAGGGTTTTTAGGATATATATTTAGTAAAAGTTATTAGGCTCTTATATTTTCTTGTACAATTGTACTGGCCCCTCATTTAACTTCTAAACGTGCCTCTTTTGTTCTCATATCCTCTTTCTTGTATAATTATACTGGCTCTTATATTCAGTTCTGTTGAGGTATATTATCAAGCTTAGTAAGTAAAGCTAAAAATGTTGTATACCAATAAACACATAATATAACAACTACTTGATAGCTTTTGTTGATATCTATGTATAACTAGTATGGAGCTTCTATTATTTTATTTTTGGTAATAGCTTATATTGTTATTTTGTGAACATTATGATTAGAGGGTTTTGAGGATATATGTTTTTTTTAAAAGCTCCCACTTCATTAATTTTAATATATTATTTTTTGAGGCTTTGTGCTTAATAAGAAGATTGTGTGGCAGGCTTTAGCAGCTAAAGGGTTGAAAACTGGTGGTACAGTTCAGCAGCGCGCAGAACGTCTTTTCCTATTAAAGGTATGCACACGGTTCTATTAGTGAGGTGAATCTTTTAGTTCTTTTGAGGCTGAAGCACTGCCTGTCTGTCTTTTGAAATTGCTTTGGGATGATAATAGTTAATTTTGTTTTCTATACTTGATGACTATAGAGAACTTAATGTACAAAGCTTGTAGATTCCAAAAGATATCAAGTATCATGTGCAAACGTAATTGTGAGTACACATTCGTCTTACCCTTCACCACAATTCTTTGCTGGTGGTATATTATGGGGGCGCACTGTGCAAATCTTGTGGATCTGCTCTCTAGCCTTGTTGAATTTTAAACCCTGAATCTAAGTACCTATCTCAGTCAAATGCACATGCCAGAATTGCTTGATTACTAGTATAAAAATAGAGCTGTTTCAGGTCTAATTTTCTAACCATTCAAAAGGCACTTGAAAATTGGGCAGGATATTTGTTTAAAGTATGAAAAATCATCACTATTGTCATCAACCCTCCAGGTTCGTGCCAAATTCCTAGCAAAGGTAGTTACAGGTATGTGAGGGACATGCCATAAAACCTAGCTAGTCTAGTTGAATCAGAATATACCTACCTGAAACTATTGAACAAAACCCTGCCAAATTGGATCAGTTTGGCCTGCATGTCATCTTAATTTGTTCACCTGTTCAAAAAGTTTGTACTTGAACAAAGATATTCATCGGATATGATCCTATCTCCAGTGTCAAGCAAATAGCAGTCCGCCCGTCAGGTGGTGTAGCCTTGTCAAACGCCTGCTGCATCATCATGAGTTTTAGGTGATTACTGAAGCAACTAGTCTGCCTTTTAGATCGTGTCCTTGAACAATATAAGATTGTCTTTTACCACTTCCTGTTATATTTTATATCCGAATGGCGCTTTCATGTTTCAAGTAGCCTATATTGTAAATGTCAAATTCCATGCATCAAGACATTATTTACAATTTGAATGTAGCAAACTAGTTTACAAAGCATACAAAGATGAAATGAACTGATAGTTGAAAAAAAAAAATCAATTGAAAACTGTTGAATGAGTGGTATATTTTCTGGGAATATTATATTATACAAGTTGCCTAGTTGGCCGACCCAAAAATTTGGGATAAAGACTTACTGTTTTTGTTGTACAAATTGTATAGTCTACAAGACTTGTTTCAAGAACTATGATTAATGTTGCCTTCTCTACAAGGCTTATGTTTTGGAAGGATGTTTATGTTCTGTTAGTTTTCCCATATCTTCTTATTGGTAACATGTTTTTCATATGCCTGTCTGCTTATTATCTGTACATACCAGTGTGTGTTGTTATATTGCAACCATTCATATTTCTTCCCCTAACCTTTTGAGCCTATGTTACTTGGCTACTTTGTTACTGTTCTGTGTAGCACACCCCCTTGGAGCAATTGGATAAAAAGCATTTTGCAAAGGGCTCACGATCATCACAACAAAATGGTCGAACTGGAGATAGCCAGCAGCTTAATAATAAGATGGAAGTTGCTTTGTTGGAAGCTAAGATGCAACGGATGTGCGAATTACTAGGAGAGGTTTGTTCCTTAACAAGTTAAAAACTAATTTTCTTATATAATCATTATATTCTGTGCAACTTCACATTTATGCATAGAAGTGTCCCTTATGGTTATTTGAAGACAGACTCCCTTTGGTTCAGTATCGTTCCTTTCATGTTGTGCACTTAGAAATAGAAGGGTAGAAGCACTAAACTAGCTATAACTAGATTATCTACTCTTTTAGTAATTATATAATTATAATATTTGGGGAAAATCTGTCACAAACACAACAAAGCATACAGATTTGTACAATTTCCAATACTGTCATATTCAGCTTGGATGTATATTCTTCTTTGCAGACTATCATACAAACAAAAGAAAATGTTGAAAAGAAACAGGCTTTGACATATGAAGAGATGGAGGCAGAGCGTGAAGAGGTAATCATGTTTTCGTTATGATATGTACTTAGTGCATGTGTGTTTGCATTTTATGTATGGCTGTGTTTTTTTTTCTCTTTACTAAAGTTTCAGCATCTGTTAAATATCAACTGCCACTGTGTCTATTTTACCAGTGCAGGGGAAAGTGCAAAGGGAAACAACTTAGTAGAAATCTTAACATAAGCCCCTAGATATGAACAACTTGCATGATGCTTCACCCTAGACTAGAATACAACTCAATATTGAATTGACTTCTTTGAATTCTTTGTTCTAGATCTCTAAATGTGACATTTTGCACTTATATCTCTTATCTACTTATGTTTCATTGAATACTTACTAGGTTGAGGTTTAGATGTCTCTCCTTATGTGCTGTTTTGCTATAATTTCACTTTATTTATTTTGGTGTTCTGTGCATTGCATTGTGCTCAAAGTCAACTTCACTGAAAAAAACTGAGAGTGAAGTGCTTGAACCATGCTTAAGTGAAGAGCTTACTTGAAATGAAATCAAGCTTCATGAATTCTCATGTTTTATAGAAAAGTTGTGAAATAGAGTAAAACAGAGGAAATGCATCGGAATTAATTGTGACTGCTACTCTATAAACTTCTCAATGAACCTATTGATTTTTTATATGCATACTAGCATATATACACATGCCTTGCATGTATTTCATACTATTTGGGAAGAGCAAACAATAAGTTTTTCATTTTTCACTACTTGAGAAGGGCAAATCCTTTAATTTTTTACATCTCGGGAAGAGCAAACAACAGCCCCCTTTAATTTTTTTCCCACACGTAATTACCTAAATACCCATGTTAAATTTAATGAACGATTTTAAGTAGTAAACATAGATAAGGGTATTTTAGTTACAAAAAACTTCCACAGTGAAGCCTCTAACTTTTCTTATTATATAGTAGTATAGATATAGATTAGAGGAGGTTTCATTTAGGAAATTGTTGGATGTAATCTTTTGTGCTTGTGAGTGGTTGGCAGAAAGGAAAACAATGAACATATTGGTATATGATGGTGGATTTAAGGATAGAAGTGACGTCGTCTTGGTGTTTTGACGTTTGAGTTGGAAACTGCCAGTGACTTTAACAAGGTCTCTAAATCATTTTAAGAGCGAGAAGTAGAAACGCCCAAGATGGGTTCAGAGGCATGAAACATACACTTTGATGCACATAATATAAAGTTCCATAGCTTAAGCTTCAGATGTTTCTATAGGAAACAAATGTCCAGGAAGCTATAGTTATTTGATTTACCTTGGCAGTTTTTTTGATGATTCAGCCTTTTAATAGTTGATCAGACTCATGTATTCACTGTGTTATGTCAAATAATAGCCGATCTTTCATCCTTGACATGCCTTTACCGTTTTGGACTTACCTTTTGCATGTTTGATAACTTCTGAATATACAAAATAAAACGTGTCAAAACTGGAGACATATTAATTCTTCATAAAAACTGCAACTTGATTACATACCTTGTCCTAGGTGTCTTGTCATTCTCACGAGGAAATCCTGCTGCTCACACAGGAAGGAGAACTGAGAACCCTGCTCAATAGAGACCATCAGCCTAAATATCAGAGCCTCACTGATCTCCAAAAGGAACACACAGTTCTACACATTGCTTGCTAGAAGCCACTAACTTTTTCCTATATTTCCAGTTTATATAAATTGAAACGACACTTTAATAAACGAGAATAAGTTCCGGGAACTTGTAAATTGTGTGATAATGCTTGTGCAACTGGGGAACTTCTGTATTGGTTTTAATTGTCTTTAATTGTTTGTTTTACCTTATGCAGTATAGTTTTTTTTTATTCTATTGTGAGGCTGGAAAATAATTGGAAAATTCAAATTATGTTACCTGGTCTAATAATCGTATATCTAAAAAAAATCTTGTACAGTATTGTATATGCAAGATTTGTTTATTTTAATGATCATATCAAACTTGTTTGAATTTCAAACATAGTTATTTATCATTTGCATCATGTTATGAAAACCTTTGCATTATTTGACCCAAGATCGTGGTTAGGTTTCTAATTGAATTTTTAATTATCTGCATCAAATTATGACACGTTTGGTTGGTGAATGTGATGTATTGAACTGATAGCTGTGGTTAGGTTGTTTGCCAACTCAAGCCAACATAATCCTCTACCCTCTTCCTGCTCACTTCTTTTTGAGCGAAGCAAGTGCATGTTGGAAGACATTCGGAGAAGAGAGGAGGGAGTGGGGGTGGAAATTCCCAAAAGAAAAATTGGATGTTAGCCTAGGAGGCAATGTTCTATAATCCTTCTCCTAGAATGGATTGGAATTTCATTCTTAAATAGTACTTGTACACTTCTTTCTTCATTTTGGATGCCTAAACTGTATTTTAACAACCATACTTGTATGCTTTGTGTCGGATCAAAACTAAATCTAATAATTAATATCTAGTGCATGTGGAAGACATTCGGAGAGAGAGGAGCATACTTGTATGCTTTATGTGTCAGATCAAAACTAAATCTAATAATTAATATCAATGTTCTATGGAAATATTTCATTTAATTGAATGTACTCGAATGATATGACACAAACTAGAACCTTTAAGTAATGTTGCCTCGTAATGCTTTAGAACACTGCATGTATATATAGATGTTCTCCTTTCATAGCTGTATACTTTTTTCTTACTGAGTAGGTTTTTGGTTGTTGCAAGCAGGAAGATGTACAAGCTGAAACTGAAAGTGATGATGAGGATCAGCAGATCTACAATCCACTCAAGTTGCCTATGGGATGGGATGGGAAACCAATCCCCTATTGGTTGTATAAACTCCACGGCCTTGGTCAAGTATGTATTACATATCACAATTCACATTTAGTGCAGTGAGTTGCGCACAACACTTGGATTTACTATCCAGCTCTCTCATTTGAAAGTTGCTTATGATTGTGGTCTTACATTTCAGGAATTTAAGTGTGAAATATGTGGAAACTGCAGTTACTGGGGACGCAGGGCTTTTGAGCGTCATTTCAAGGAATGGCGTCACCAGCATGGTATGCGATGCCTTAGTATACCCAACACAAAGAACTTCAATGAAATTACATCTATCAAGGTACACTTTCGATTTCATTAAAAAATATTCGACTACTTTTATTCTTGTTAATCTTGAGAGAGGCTCCTATTTGCAGTCTAAAAGCTCGCCTTCTAGAGTCTAATTGATAAATGATATCATATCATTGCCACTTAATCCATTTATTCAAACTTTCCATGATTGGCATACGCAACACAGTAACCGGTGTGGGCGATCACCTTAGTAAGTTTTAGTTGGAGCGTCATTACATTTCAGATAATAATGCTATCAAGTCTGATCTCATTCTTCTGTAGTGCGGTAGATCAATATTCCATTTGTCAACCTAGTGTGTCCACCTCATTGTGATTCTTTCCTTTTATGCTTCCTTGGCACCCCAATAATATTGATGGGGCTGCTGATGAGAGAGAGAGAGAGAGAGAGAGAGAGAGAGAGAGAGGGCTTTTGAAAAACGACGATAAATGGTAAGGGGGATATCTTTTCATTTTGAAAATCTAATGCAATTTACCCATCAGTATTTTATAAAAATGTTGTCAACCATGTAGTTTAAAATGAACTTAAATAGTGAGTTTTGTGGTGTTGCAATAGATCAAATTGTGCATAGTTAGATGAATATTTCAATCCAAATTTAAAGGTGTGCTGTGGTCCAGGCGATCCGCTCATCCGGACTAGTCGAATAAAAAGCTGGATGGGATTTGACCCAGCCTGGACCAATCATGGACCCAACCAAGACTTACCTGACATATTGGTTGGGCCGGCTTTTCTTCACTGGAAACCAACCTGGCCCAGACCTAATCTTTTTTCTCTCTGGTTTTTGCCCTAAAACCTGTAAACCTGCTCCATGCCCAGCTTGTTCTTCAACCGTGTGGAACCTGGTCAAGCCCGGACCCCAACCTGGTCGGACTGCCCAATTAGTCAAGCCTTATTCATCAACTGCTTGGGTCCTTTGCAGTTATCCTATTACTATCGTCATAGTGTCATAACTAGTTAGTGTTCTTTGCAAGGTATGTAATATTGGTATCAGAATCGGTTTCGGCCCCTTCCTATCAGTATCGGTATCGTCAGTGTCAGCTTTTTCGGACCGTAGTATTGGGTTATTAAATGATAAAAAAGTCTTTTAAAAAGTTTGAAAAACATTTGATACATTTAGACAATTATATATATATATATATTATGTTACTTCTCGTTAGTTTTAAATGAAATAATATTAATATGGATGAATGTTGTAAATTTATAGATATAAAACTTCGACAAATGGTAATGATTACAATTTATCGATAATGAATCAAATCATATTGATAGAGTAACATTACAGTGAATCAATACATTGACAATAATCTTCCATTTATCTATGTTTTTCGTTCAATTTTCTCTGCTAAATTGACTAGGAAAGAGACCGACAATGTCGGTATCGGTCAGTATCGGTAGGGTCGGTATCGGATCGGGACATGCCAAACCGTATTGGTTTCGGCCATATCGTATCAGTATCAACCGATACTGCAAAGTATGGTTCTTAGCTCTTGCCTTATTGAATGTTCTTCCCCAAGATTGTAGTTGGTGTTGTATCAACATTTAATTAGTAAAACTAAAGCTGCAAAAAAAAAAATTATAAAGAGCTGTGAAGTTATTTTAATTTGTAAAATTTACTCTGTAGGGTCATTTTTCTCTTTCTTTTTTCTTTTTGGGCAGTATAAGTGTTGTAAGTCGAGAACAAAAAAATATGGGACAGCTTGTAATCCAGTATGGGCCCTGCCCAACAAGGTATGGAGGCTGGCTCACGTATTGGACTGGGTTCACTCCCTTGTAAAATTGGACGGATGCAGCCGGGACGTCACGGTCCACTCTCTGGTTTGTCCAACACGGACCCAACACTGTCAGTGTCGTTGACCAGCCTGGCCAACACACACCTGTCCAAATATTAATATGCTAGGTTAAATGATCCAATGCACCTCTATCCAAATTTTATATGCTAGTTTAAATGTCGTGCATACAAAACAGTAGAGGAAGAAGCAGATTAACACCAAGATATAGTGGACTTAGCTTGATACATGGGATCCAATTCCAAATCCAGATCCAGATGTAGATGCAAGTGTCAGGGTATGGTTACCTGATGCATCATCGCCTGAATACCTTTTTAAGTAGAACCATTTTCTGCCCACCACAAGTCGCATGGTACCCAGGCGTACACTGAACTCTGGAAACATACTCACCATCAACAGGTCCAGCCTGAATAATCTGTCAGTGGGGACAGACCAGCCATAGTTTGAGCTGGTCACTCACCTTGACTTTTTGGTTTCTGTTTATAGTCTTTGGCTGGCCTATTATTCACCATGTCTTCTTTATAAATTTAGCAATCAAAACGGTGTGCCTAGTTGGTAAATTGTTGAGGTTATCAGCAAAAAAAGAGATCGAGTTCCAAATGCGGTAGCTACATTATGATTTTTGTTTTTTTGTAGGTTCTATATGATCCCTTTAAATTTTAAGTCAACATATTTTTATGCTCCCTGCTTGGAATATTTTTGTGTTCTTTCCCTCGGAAATACTATTGTAAAAATATAGAAATCAAGTAGCAACCGGATTTGACTTCAACACCAGCAGTACTAGATAGTACAAGATGGGAAGTTTTATGTTCTGCCCCAGTAGGAAAAATACTAGTCACATATATGTAATTTCACCCTCTGATTTCTATTGAGCTTGTCCAATTTTCTGTGATTATATAGGAGGCAAAGGAACTGTGGGAGAAAATACAAGAAAAGCAAGTAGTCCATAAGTGGAGGCCAGACCTGGAAGAGGAGTACGAAGACAGGGAGGGTAATATCTATAACAAGAAAACATACACTGATCTCCAGCGCCAGGGTCTTATATAACAGCTGGTAATGTTTCCCTTACACAAGCCAATTCGATCTCCGCTTGTATTACTCTAACCTTAAATAATATTAATGCCTAAACTTGTGTGCCATCAGGTTTCTAGATGTTGAGATCATCGAAGCAAAAAGAGGCAAAAAGAGGAAATCTAAGTCAGTGGGGTGAGCATGCAAGAGGGGGAGGTCTCTGTTTTACAAGATTTTGTTTCAAACCTGTAGAAGCAGCAGCATTGAGATTTACTTTGAAGCCCTATTTGACATCTTATAAGCCCTTGGCACAGTGTATTCTAAATGTTTGAAGTTTAGTTTACCATGATTGCAGTGTATTTTAAATGTGAAGATTTATGTACTTCATTTGTTTACTGAATATAACCATGTCCTTGTTAAATTTTCCTTTTGGTTGCGCAGTTTATTTGTTTAGGTCGAGGTTTTGTTTACCAACAATAGTCGGCTAGTAGCTGGCTGAGTTTAGTTTATGAAAGCTTATGATATCTTTGGACAGAGCTGAGTTTAAAAGCATGTGCTCGGATCATCACGAAATTAACTTTGTCCAGGCTTGTTTGTACTGAAGGAAAATCATGTGAACCTTAACAAATGTCCTTTCGACTGTGGTGTACAGGTGTTTGTCACGGCCCACTTGTCATAGGAAGATGTGAGGTTGATTGATAAAAACGATTAAAAGTCTAGTGTTTGAGTGAAACATTTTAAGTGCAACAAAAAGAAATTCTGATATATTATTGAAAATTTATATAGAATTTTAAATTATATTAAAATAGTTTAAATATGATTTGAATATATTTTAATTAAAAAAAATTATAGCTATTTAAAAAAAAATTTGTTCTATACATATGTTTGTAGGGAAAAATGATTTAAATAGAAGTGTATTTTCATAGAATTTGACATATTTGATAACGATTTTTTTTCTAGATTCTAAGTCAGATAATTGGTAACCATTTTGTGAAGTAGAATATCCAACAAAAATGCAATAGATAGTACGTTACGTGAATTTCGATTTGGGTTAAACTATGGTGGCATAATAAAGACAACAAAAAATACGAAGACTATAGTGGCATAATAAAGACAACAAACAATACAAAGATAATTGTTTGATGGTGGGTGATGATACAAAAATGTGTGGTGTTAGAAAGAAGTGGTGTTGGCAAATGATTAATTAAACAAAAAATTTATTGTACCGATAATAAATTTATATTAATAAAATATAACGATAGAAATTTTAGAAAATTTGAAATTCCGATACATATCACCAAACGAGATGGCGAAATTTTGGAGAACTTAATTTTCGCCAACCGACGTGTCAAATTTTTGGGCGGGAGGGGCAAATTTTTGCCAACTCAGTTGGCGAAAATGTGGTGTTTTGTTTTTTTTGGGTTTTTTATTTGGTTATTTGGTTTTTTATTTGGTTTCATGTTTAGGGTTTTATTTTGTTTGTTTTTTTGTGTTGGTTTTTTTTGTGTTATTTTTTTTTGTAGGTTTATTTTCTGGGTATGTTCATAGTAACTCTGGGTATGTTCATAGTAACGTTCATATTTTTACAACAGCTCAATTTTTTTTATTTTTTCTATAAATTCCTTCTACTATGATCATTTCTCACTCAATCCACTTATACTTTCAAACAGAAGCTACTTCAGCTCAATCACTCTGTATTTAGAAGCTCATTCTCATGTGATGGATCAAAGTTTAACAATATTATGTTCGGTTGGAGGTGTGCTTAATGGGTTAGTTTATGAAGGAGGTTTAACTGAATTTTTTTTAATTGATCGAAATATTTCGTTTGATAGATTACGTAATCAAATTGTTGAACAATGTTCTATTGATTATGAATTTATATTGGTCCATGTTTATTTAACTAATTGTATAAAGTTAGTTAGTGAACAAGCATGAAAATTTATTCTAGAAGTTAATGTACAAGCAACGTACATTAATATTTATGTAACTTCACCACCACCTAGAAATAATATTGTAAGTAGTATACGTGCGTCTAATGAAGTTAATACTGCTCCTAGTTCTTCTCATCAAGTTATTTCATTTGCTGAACAAGAACATATAGTAGATGGTGGTAATAACGACGATGAAAACAGTGATAATTTAATTGAAAATTTAGATGATGAATTTGATGGCAATGTTGATAGTGTTAGCATTTCAGGATTAATCATTGAAAGAAAATTTGATAATCATTCTGAATTTAGATGTTTTATTAGTGATATAGCAATTGCACATAATTTTACTTGTCATGCTACTTTAAACAATGCTAGTGGGATTGTATATAAATGTAACGATTCAAGTTGTAATTGGAGAGTATACGCTAAAGCAAGTGGTAAAGGTGAAAGTTTTGTTATTACTACGCTAGAAAACGTACATTCTTGTTTATGGGGACTTATAACAGGTTCTCATCCATTAACTACTACTGTATGAGTTAAAAATAAGATTATTGATAGAATTCGAGATAATCAGTCGTATAGTACGTCGCATGTTGTAAATGATATATTTAGAGAACACGGAATATATATTAAATATTGTAAAGCTTGGAAAGCTAGGGAACTTGCTCTATCCGAAATAAATGGTAGTTATATTGATGCATATAGTAGTCTTGAAGAGTATGGTTTTAGAAATATTGAGACAAATCCAGGTAGCCAATATTTTATACAGACTACAGAAGACAATAGATTTAAAAGAATTTTTATTTGTTTTAAGGCATGCATTGATGGATTTTTAAGGGGATGTTTACCTGTGATTAGTACTGATGCTACTTTTCTTTCTTCTAGATATCAATGTATTTTATTTATTGTTTGTGCTCATGATCCAAATTATCAATTATATCCAATTGCTTATGCTTTTGCTGAGAGTGAAAATACTGAATCTTGGACTTAGTTTTTAAACGGTTTGAGAACATCTTTTGAAAAATATTTTGATGCATGGAATACAATTTCTTTTATATCAGATAAACAAAAAGGATTGATAAGGGTTATGCATGATATCTTTCCAGAATCGTCTCATTTTTTTTGTATTCAACATTTTAAACAAAATTTGAAAAAACTCTTCAGATTTTCACATTTTCAACATAGTTTAGACTATCTTGCTAGATACTATAATGAAACAGATACAAACTATTGTTTGGAAAAAATAAAAGCTGAAAACATAGATGTTTACAACTGGCTTGTTGGAGTAAATGATGAAACTCGTATTTTTTCACACTGGATAACAACGTATTCTCCTTGTCCCAGATTAGGTATTCACACGTCGAATCTTGCTGAATGCTTCAATAACTGGGCAAAAATTTTACGTAATAAACCAATAACGACACTACTTGATGGACTTCGAGCCAAAATTATAAACTTCAGGACAAGAACATGCAAAAAACTAAAAATCTTCAAACTGATTATTGTCCTAAGATGTTACAAACTATGACTATTATCATAAAAGAAAAACACCGGCTGCAAACGTTGAATATAGTTAGATATTTATTTGAAATGTTAGATTGTAAAACAAATAAAACATATGTTGTAGACTTGGATGAAAAATCTTGTTCATGTTTAAAGTGGTATCATACTTTGCTTCCATGTGTACATGCATATTATGCGTGTAAGTCTAAGAATATTAGCATTGAGAGTTTTTATCCAGATATTTTCTCTAAGCAACCATTAAGAAGCGTATATGAGCTGCACCTGGAGCCAATTCCAGTCCCCTACAACCTCCAAAATACATTGGTTAGAGGACACATTGGAGTACCAGATGTACGATGCAAGGCGGGAAGACCAAAGAAGAACCGGATCAAAGCGAATGATCAAGCTTCAAGAGATCTTCGATGTAGTAACTGCAATGGTTTAGGACACAATAGAATGAGATGTACAAACCAACCAAGAGAATAAAGTCATTGCCGTAGATTTTTAAATAGTTGCATTTTATGAGAACAATATGTAATTTCATTGAAATAGAAGAAAGTTACATTCAAATAAAGTTCGTACTGATATAACAATTTCATCGACCTTTTTTGGCTAATTTCCGATAGTTCGGACGATCAATCTCTCTTAGATTGAGTCGGTCCCTCTTTTCTCGTGTATTCTCCGGGGCCGCATCATCACCACCTCTTTGACTGTCCTCCACTTGAGATAACATCGGTGCTGATGGAGTTGTCAAGATATGCGTATAGCTGGTAACTCCGGTAGCGAATAAGTTATCCCACTGAGTATCTCCCTCGGGGGCCCACTTAGTAGTGCCCGCACCGGCCGTCACCTGAGAAGTGCCCCAGTCAGGCCAATGAGAAGTGTCCGCACCAGCCCACTGAGAAGTGCCCGCACCATCCTACTGAGTAGTGCTCGCACCGGCCGTCGCCTGAGAAGTGCCCCAGTCAGGCCAATGAGTAGTGCCCACACCAACCGTCGCCTGAGAAGTGGCCTTTCCAGCCCACTGAGGGATATCGTCATCTTGCAGTGGCAGACTATTATCCATATACCAAACTGAGTATACTTCCTAGGCGGCGTGCTTGTCGTTGTGCAACAAGACCCTGAGGATAATCTCCTGGAATAAGTAAGGGAGGGTTCGCAGGAGTCGGTCCTCGTTGCATAACAGCCAAAATTTTGACAACCGCTGTGCGCAACGGGTTGCCCACTGGATGATTTTGGTATGCGGTAATTAAATTTGGAAGATGAAATATTAAATAGAATTCAATAGAGGACATAAGTAAGTACTACGGAGATAGGCATTTTCATATAAAAATAACGTACCATCCCTTCTACATAATCATAATAGCCACGGAGACTATAACCATCTATGGCTCGATGTTGGAATCGAAACTCTTGGAATTGGTAGGCTCTGTTGCTGATAAGAGGAGCTCCCCACCAAGATCTATATGCATCATCACCATAGGCTGCACCATTACAAATTATGACCATATAATTTCTTATAATTTTTGTAGTAAATTTTGTTAAACTTTTGGAATAACTTACCATCATCAATAGAGGACATCATTTGAGACAAATGTCCCACCTGATGTGTCTCAAATCTAGAATTTCACCCAGGAATCAATTTGCGTGCTCTGGTAGTTGCATTGCCTTTACCACGATTGAAACATGGTGGCTCATCAGGAATGTGTTGTATCATCCAGAACTGTCGCATAACACGATCAGTTAGATGATACATGATGTTATCGTGGAATATTATAAAAAATCTATGTAGACTCAATCCAAAGGCCGTTGTTTGTAACTCAAGAGGATTCTGCCCAAGCCGGTACGGTAAAAAGATTACCTATTTTATGTCAACAAAATTGTAAGATAATAAACATATTGATTGTATGAAATACAAAAAAATATATAAGACACTATAAAAAATTTACCTCGTTAAACCTTAGTGAATCGAATTGGCCCTGATATACTGCGATATCCTTATGAGCACATCGAGTTGGATCAGCTGCAGCAGTCATCCAGCGTAAAGCTGATGGAAAGACACCATCTTCGGTATCAATACGGGAGACTGGCCTACCGATACTGAAGTGCTCGTAGGACCAAACCTAGAAAAAATATATCATGTAAGTGTACATATTTTTTTAGTAAATAAAATTATATATAAAATTTATACATGTAATAATGTCATACATCCATTCAAATTTTTCTGTCTTTTATCCGCTGAGTAAAATGCACAAAATTTGACATGAAGTTGTACATATATGCCAACACAGAAGCTCCCCATGCATGACGGGTAGGTTCTGTCAGATTTTCCAGAAAAGGTAAAAAACGTAAATTTGCCCTAAATCCGGAGTTTGGAAATAAAATTTCGTTGATTAGACCTAGTAAGTAGGCCCTTGTGCAAGCAGTAACCTGAACATATAATAAAAAAGTATATCATTTAAACTAAATAAAAATATATATTACATAAATAATAACATTAAATGTTAGACTTACTCGTTCCGCATCCACTAAGATTTCTTCCTTACCAATACGATCTAGGTACATAAAGTTGTGGCGGAGCCACGAAAGCGTCACGAAACTTTTACCATATATGGTAGGCGGCTCCACGCCTAAATACTTTCTAATCACAGTTTTGGCACAAAATAATTCTTCATTTTTAAATATTATAGTTTCACCCGTAATAGGTAATCCTAAGATATTTGCCACATATACTAGCTAAATGGTCATTTCTCCGAACGGTAACTGAAAGGTATTTCTTTCGGGCCACCACCGCTCAACTAAACTGAAGATCAAGTCTCGGTCGTGACGTAGAAAATGTATATGATCAATATGATCAAAATAAAATACGTTCACCATACCATGTTGTTCTTCAGTCAACATCCAATACCCAATGTCGTCCTCATAACACCATGCGACATGCTCTCTGTCACGACCCGCACCCGGAAAATCGGGCATGAGTCGTGGGTACGTCCAGCCTACGCCGCAGCATCGGCGGTAGAACGCTGTCTAGGTCAACTATCTAGATAATAATCTCACACAAAAATCGGGCATGACCTCTCCAAAAGGAGGGCAACCACACAATCAAAATATAAACCTGTCAAGATCTCAACTCCAAACGGAGGAGCAATAACAAAAGATAATCTCAAGTACTCAATCACGAATCTAAGCACGATAGATAACAAAGAAGACTAACAACTATAAAGTCTAACCACCAACTACTACTACAACAACCACAACATCAATAATAATAATAATACAACAATACATCATCCAAAATAATATACAAACAAGGTCTCAATCCAAAACCGGAGACAAATCCGGTGCTAAAAACTAATAAAAACAACAACAAGATCCTAGTGATCCCGGCTACCAACCCGGAAATCACCTCTAAACTAGAGGGTCCCTGTCTGCACCATCGACAGGCTCAGGTCCATAAAACGTCGGACACCAATCCTCCGGATACTCTGAAAAATATGTCCAGTCAGGACTGGAGCAAGTACATCTCTAACAGCAGTTCCATTTAAATGATAAAAACTATAAAACAGTTATAGCAAGTAGCAAGAAAAATGGAGCAAGTATGAACAAGAAAATATGTAAGTCACTGGTGCATAAAGGTAAAGATGCATGGGTATCAGAGCAAGATAGTAATAACTGCAATATACAGGAAATCTAAGCTAAGATCAAGTCCGTGCACATGAACGTGTAGTGAGTCCAGCATGAAAAACATGTAGTGAGTCAAGTCCAGAAACATGTAAGTGAGACAAGTCAAGAAATGCATGAGAGTCCAGACTATAAAGAATGAACTCTGTGTCTTTGAAATACTTGTTTCGACATGTAAACGGCTAGGGGTAAGTACGGCTCACCGCGCACTGGGTGCGCGGCTGCTATCATTCCAGATTAGACCAGAGGGAGTGATTCCTGATGATGCCAGATAGGAATGTTTACATGTCTACTCGAGTATTTCCCCGCCCCGACTAATACAAGTGGATCCAAGACCCGACACGCAAATCAAGATGAGTCCAGCCTGAACATGAGTGATGCCTGTAGGTGATGCCAGTAGTGATTCCAGAATAGAGGCCAGAAACATGAAATGTACGTGTCGCAAGTAAATGAATCCAGAAATATCAATCAGTGTCCCGTGTTGTGCCAGAATAATCAGATGATACTATACTAGAAGCTGAATCATAATAATCATCAAATAATGAAAACTATCAGAGAATGTACTCGCCTGACGTCCTGAGCAACTGGCGATCCGAACTGGTGTCGCAAGGACCTAATACGAAAAGCAAGGTTAAACAGGGTTCTAATGAGTTAAACATATATAAAATAACTAAAAATAGGCTTCTAGGGTCGTTCTAGGTCAAACGGGTCAAACCGGTGAAATCTGGGTCAAAAAGTCAACTCCGGGTCCAAAAAGTCAACTCTAGGTCAAAACTAGGTCAAAAGTTGACTTTGGCGGTCAACCGAGTCAACTACGGTCAAGTCTGGGTCAAACTAGGGTGCTCCTGAAATTCTAGGTCAAACCGAGGTCATTAAGCTAGAAAACTCACAAACTCGCCTCCTTGAGATACCGGGATACCCTCGGTATCCGATACCTCAACCTAGGCTACACACCCCGCCTATACCCGCTAAAACCTATGCTAGCACGCGTAAATATATACACATAAGCATATAAAAATCACTCCAATACATTTCCTAGGCTAATGCTCAAATACCCCGCTCGAAACTCAATACCTTGGTTATCTTAAGGTATTGAAATACCTTGGTATCTCAAGATATTGAGGTTTCGCTCTAAAACCCCTCTAACTAGCTATCTAGCTATTGAATATATACCTAGTTATTAATCTAGGCTAGATAATATATATATCTACTATATTTATATATATCTAAGTATGTATATACCTATGTATATAGATATCCACACACATTTACCCGATTACCCATATACCTTACCCTACGCATAAATATATATACTAACTATAATATATATCTAGCTCTAGGTATATATATATATATCTATGCATATAGATATAGGTATCTACCATATCTACCTATCTATCTATCCATAGATATCTATCTATGTATGTATTTAATCTATTTAACTATCTACGTATCTATCTAGCTACCTATTTATCTAATATCTATCTATTCACCTATCTAACTATCTATCTATTAATCTACCTATCTATCTAGTTATCAATATATCTAGCTATCTAGCTATTTACCTATCTATCTATTACCTATCTATTTATCTTACATAACTATCTATAAACTTATCTATCACTATCTCTATAACAATCTATCTATATAACTAACTATCTAACTATTAATCTATCTATATAGATATATAGATCTATATAACTCACTCTAAGCTACCTCCTACTACCCGCTGCTTGCTGCTGCTACTAGCGCTGCGCTGCTGCATCTCATAAACTGCTGCTGCTGGCTGCTCCTACATGGAGCTGCTGCTGCTGCTCTCCTAGCAGCAAGCTGCTGCTGCAGCTACTGTTTTCTGCTGCTGTGCACAGCACAGCAGCGGCTGTGCACGCTGGCAGCGCTGCGCTGCCTCCCCTGCTGCTCGCTGCCCCTCTCGCTCTGCCACACGCCCACACATAAATACATATATACATCTATATATATATGTATATATACAACTATATATATACACACACTTATATATATATATATACACACACTAACACATCTACTAACATATAAATACACACACACACACACAAGCACATATCAACACACACACACATATAATTATATACATATACATATATATATACACTTAATATATATATATATATCTACACACACTCTCAACTATATATATATATATCTACACACACTCTCAACTATATATATATACATACACCTATATATATATATACACATATACACACACAAGCACACTTACACATATACATATATATATATATACACATAGACATATACATATACAAGTACATAAATATAAATACACACACACATATAAATATATATATAACACACATACATATATATAAATATATATATATATAGACACATATCAATACAAACACAACCACGCACACAACACTCAAACCACACGCCCTACTCACGTCCAACGACCCCGACACTCACCAATACCCTAAAATATATAAAATATAGCCCGAAAACTCTAGCACACACTCCCCGATACTAACCCAACGCGCGCACAAAGCCGAAACGAGGAAACCAAGTCGAAATGGCCGTTCGGTCATTTCGACGAACACGTGGTGCGCGGCTCGGAAAACCTCCTGAAATGCACACCAAACGAACTCGGAATCGGCCCAAAATTTACCCACGCGTCCTAAACGATATCTAGATCCTAGAAAATGCGCTCCCGCGTCGATTCTAGGCCCGTGGCGGAAACGCACACGCACTTAGAATCGGCGACGATGAAAAGCCCCAATTTCGCCCGAAACGCCCGTTTCTCCGCGACGCGGCTTCCCGTGTCTGAACGGAGACACGCTCTCACCCTCACGACATCCGACAACGTCTACCTAGGTCCGTCTAACCTAGGGCATCACCAAAAATTGGGCCAAATTCGGATTTCACCCGAAATTGACACAAAACCTAGTGTTAAAGTCTCTAAACCCAACCAAACTAGTTCCAACTTCCTCCCACGGGTAGCCTAAGGGTCTAGGAAGGTTCTAAAATATTAATTACACTATAAAAGAGTAATTACAAGGGGAAATTTAGGGTTTACCTCTTGGGAGTTGGAATCCCAAGCCAAAATCTCCAAAATGCTCCAAATCCTCCAAATCAAGCTTCCAAGCTCCCAAATCTAGCTCCAACTCCAAATCTTGGCTCTACCCACCTAGGTTAGGGAAAAAGCAAGGTTAGGACTAGCATAAGGAGAAGGAATGGAAGAAGAAAGAAGAAAAATGGAAGAGGGAACTCACCTTGGAGAAGAAGGAAGAAGAAGGAAGAAGTGGAGAAGAAGAAGTGAAGAATATGAAGAAGAATACAAGGGGGCTGCTGTGTGTCACGGTCCAGATCTGGGAATGAAGGGAATAGGGTCGGCCATGTAGAAATAAAGGGGTTTTACAAGTTTCTAAATTCCCAAAACGCCCCTATTGACTTGGTTTTGGGTTCCGGGTTCCAAAAGCACTCAAACTAACTCCAAATCTCTCCAACTAACCTCCTAAAAATAAAATAAATATTTTAAGCCCCAAAATAATTCTCACAAGGGTGTGGGCTGGGTCGGACATGGGTCCACTAGGGTCTGACATGGGTCCAGGCTAGCCAAAATCCTAAAACAAACAATAAAAATATAATACAATCAATAATTAATTATAAATACAATTAATTAAAAATAATGCACAATTAACTAAATTAAAAATAAAAAAAATACCCGGCTCTGAAAATGGGGTGGTGACAAGCCTATCCTCCTTAGAAAATTTCGTCCTCGAAATTTAAAGTCAATCACACTCCTCTAGGTCAAACCCCCAACAATCACAGTCAAGAAATTCTACCTAAACAACATACAAGATCAGGGTCCTACTGGTCGTGTTATTACAGTCTCAATCGGGGTCACTACCCTATCTACCACAGCACAAGAAAATCTAACAGGTACTAATGAAGTACACCACAAGGAATGGAAAGGACAGGAAGAAGAAACAAGAGACAGACCTGCTAACCCGACATCCGTAGCATCGGCCTCCTCGACCGTCAACGCATAAGCCCTGCCCTGCTGGGGTGTATCCCTCTGCTGGTGCGGGGCATGATGCTGTGCCACAGATGGCCTAGCTCCAACTCTCTGATCCTGTGCTCCATCCAATGGAGGTGCAGTGGGGCAATCTCGCATCTGGTGAGCAGCGGATCCACAGAACAAACACACCTTCAGCCTCCTCCTACAAACATCCCAGGTGTGTCCTGCCTTCCTGCAGTAGGCACAAGTGGGCGCTCTCTGATCCTGACCCTGCTGCGCTGCCTTCTGCACATAGGGACGCTTAGCTGGTCCCGCACTGCCACTCGCACTGCCTGAATCATCCCTGCCTCTCTTGGACTTGAGCTCCAAGTCATCCTCTGCTCTCTGAGCATCTCCTACTATCTGCTCAAAAGTCGCCTCGCGGTCGCTCCTGGTCAAAGACTTGACCGCCATGACCAAGCCCTTGCGAAACTTCCTCGCCTTGGCTGCCTCGCTCAAGCCATCCACAAATCTGCCCAAACGGCAGAACTCCGCTGCGTACTCATCCACCGTCATGCTCCCTTGGACGAGTGCCTCAAACTGGCTCTCCAAAGCACTAAGCGCCACATCTGGGAAAAACTTCTCCTTAAAAAGCCTCTTGAAAGCCTCCCAAGTAAGCCCTGGCGCTGCGATCCTCGTATCTGTGCGATACCACATCAAGGCGAGGTCGAACATCTGACTGCCCGCTGCCTCTATCTGCAGGCTGTCTGGAATCTGTGCCAGCCTGAAGATCCCCTCAATCTGCTCTATCCAGTCATCCGCGTACAGGATCCCTTCTGTACCACGGAACTCCTTGGGCCGCATCCTCTGGAAGTCAATGATACTGCCCGGCCTCGGGTGCTGAATCTGATCTGCCTGTGGCTGAATCTGTGCCACTCTGTCCACTGCCGTCATGGCCACCTGGTGGGCGTTCTCAATGCCCAGCCTCATCACATCCACCTGACGGTGCTGCGCGTCCATCATCTCCCTGAAGAACGCAAACAACTGCACGGCATCTACTGGAGCAGGAAGTGGTGGAGGAACCACCGGAACGACTGGGGTAGTCCTCGGATCGACAGGTGAAGGAGAATCCCCGAGAGAAGCAGATGCTCCCTCAACCGCAGGAGTGGTGAGTGAAGCGGTAGCAGCTGCCTGAATACGAGCCGGACGAGAGGTAGCAGACCTCTCAGTGGCAACTGCGGGGGCGGTACGACGAGATCGTGTCTTCGGAGGCATCCTGAACACAGATCAAAAGATGTCAATACGGCTCAAGATACGATATCATCAAAGAAGGACAGTAATATTTCAAAAGAAGCAATTTCAGAATAATTAGATTGGAATTGTTCCTAGTCGTGATTGAGTACACACTCATCCTAGATCCTAGATCCTATAGCAGGCTCGCAGCAGTACAACTAAGTTGTTGTACCACCAAGACATCGCACTAATTGCGAATCGAGACCTGCATGGGCCACCACCAAAAACGTGTCACGACCCGCACCCGGAAAATCGGGCATGAGTCGTGGGTACGTCCAGCCTACGCCGCAGCATCGGCGGTAGAACGCTGTCTAGGTCAACTATCTAGATAATAATCTCACACAAAAATCGGGCATGACCTCTCCAAAAGGAGGGCAACCACACAATCAAAATATAAACCTGTCAAGATCTCAACTCCAAACGGAGGAGCAATAACAAAAGATAATCTCAAGTACTCAATCACGAATCTAAGCACGATAGATAACAAAGAAGACTAACAACTATAAAGTCTAACCACCAACTACTACTACAACAACCACAACATCAATAATAATAATAATACAACAATACATCATCCAAAATAATATACAAACAAGGTCTCAATCCAAAATCGGAGACAAATCCGGTGCTAAAAACTAATAAAAACAACAACAAGATCCTAGTGATCCCGGCTACCAACCCGGAAATCACCTCTAAACTAGAGGGTCCCTGTCTGCACCATCGACAGGCTCAGGTCCATAAAACGTCGGACACCAATCCTCCGGATACTCTGAAAAATATGTCCAGTCAGGACTGGAGCAAGTACATCTCTAACAGCAGTTCCATTTAAATGATAAAAACTATAAAACAGTTATAGCAAGTAGCAAGAAAAATGGAGCAAGTATGAACAAGAAAATATGTAAGTCACTGGTGCATAAAGGTAAAGATGCATGGGTATCAGAGCAAGATAGTAATAACTGCAATATACAGGAAATCTAAGCTAAGATCAAGTCCGTGCACATGAACGTGTAGTGAGTCCAGCATGAAAAACATGTAGTGAGTCAAGTCCAGAAACATGTAAGTGAGACAAGTCAAGAAATGCATGAGAGTCCAGACTATAAAGAATGAACTCGGTGTCTTTGAAATACTTGTTTCGACATGTAAACGGCTAGGGGTAAGTACGGCTCACCGCGCACTGGATGCGCGGCTGCTATCATTCCAGATTAGACCAGAGGGAGTGATTCCTGATGATGCCAGATAGGAATGTTTACATGTCTACTCGAGTATTTCCCCGCCCCGACTAATACAAGTGGATCCAAGACCCGACACGCAAATCAAGATGAGTCCAGCCTGAACATGAGTGATGCCTGTAGGTGATGCCAGTAGTGATTCCAGAATAGAGGCCAGAAACATGAAATGTACGTGTCGCAAGTAAATGAATCCAGAAATATCAATCAGTGTCCCGCGTTGTGCCAGAATAATCAGATGATACTATACTAGAAGCTGAATCATAATAATCATCAAATAATGAAAACTATCAGAGAATGTACTCGCCTGACGTCCTGAGCAACTGGCGATCCGAACTGGTGTCGCAAGGACCTAATGCGAAAAGCAAGGTTAAACAGGGTTCTAATGAGTTAAACAGATATAAAATAACTAAAAATAGGCTTCTAGGGTCGTTCTAGGTCAAACGGGTCAAACCGGTGAAATCTGGGTCAAAAAGTCAACTCCGGGTCCAAAAAGTCAACTCTAGGTCAAAACTAGGTCAAAAGTTGACTTTGGCGGTCAACCGAGTCAACTACGGTCAAGTCTGGGTCAAACTAGGGTGCTCCTAAAATTCTAGGTCAAACCGAGGTCATTAAGCTAGAAAACTCACAAACTCGCCTCCTTGAGATACCGGGATACCCTCGGTATCCGATACCTCAACCTAGGCTACACACCCCGCCTATACCCGCTAAAACCTATGCTAGCACGCGTAAATATATACACATAAGCATATAAAAATCACTCCAATACATTTTCTAGGCTAATGCTCAAATACCCCGCTCGAAACTCAATACCTTGGTTATCTTAAGGTATTGAAATACCTTGGTATCTCAAGATATTGAGGTTTCGCTCTAAAACCCCTCTAACTAGCTATCTAGCTATTGAATATATACCTAGTTATTAATCTAGGCTAGATAATATATATATCTACTATATTTATATATATCTAAGTATGTATATACCTATGTATATAGATATCCACACACATTTACCCGATTACCCATATACCTTACCCTACGCATAAATATATATACTAACTATAATATATATCTAGCTCTAGGTATATATATATATATCTATGCATATAGATATAGGTATCTACCATATCTACCTATCTATCTATCCATAGATATCTATCTATCTATGTATTTAATCTATTTAACTATCTACGTATCTATCTAGCTACCTATTTATCTAATATCTATCTATTCACCTATCTAACTATCTATCTATTAATCTACCTATCTATCTAGTTATCAATATATCTAGCTATCTAGCTATTTACCTATCTATCTATTACCTATCTATTTATCTTACATAACTATCTATAAACTTATCTATCACTATCTCTATAACAATCTATCTATATAACTAACTATCTAACTATTAATCTATCTATATAGATATATAGATCTATATAACTCACTCTAAGCTACCTCCTACTACCCGCTGCTTGCTGCTGCTACTAGCGCTGCGCTGCTGCATCTCATAAACTGCTGCTGCTGGCTGCTCCTACATGGAGCTGCTGCTGCTGCTCTCCTAGCAGCAAGCTGCTGCTGCAGCTACTGTTTTCTGCTGCTGTGCACAGCACAGCAGCGGCTGTGCACGCTGGCAGCGCTGCGCTGCCTCCCCTGCTGCTCGCTGCCCCTCTCGCTCTGCCACACGCCCACACATAAATACATATATACATCTATATATATATGTATATATACAACTATATATGTACACACACTTATATATATATATATATATATATACACACTAACACATCTACTAACATATAAATACACACACACACACACAAGCACATATCAACACACACACACATATAATTATATACATATACATATATATATACACTTAATATATATATATATCTACACACACTCTCAACTATATATATATATATCTACACACACTCTCAACTATATATATATACATACACCTATATATATATATACACATATACACACACAAGCACACTTACACATATACATATATATATATACACATAGACATATACATATACAAGTACATAAATATAAATACACACACACATATAAATATATATATAACACACATACATATATATAAATATATATATATATAGACACATATCAATACAAACACAACCACGCACACAACACTCAAACCACACGCCCTACTCACGCCCAACGACCCCGACACTCACCAATACCCTAAAATATATAAAATATAGCCCGAAAACTCTAGCACACACTCCCCGATACTAACCCAACGCGCGCACAAAGCCGAAACGAGGAAACCAAGTCGAAATGGCCGTTCGGTCATTTCGACGAACACGTGGTGCGCGGCTCGGAAAACCTCCTGAAACGCACACCAAACGAACTCGAAATCGGCCCAAAATTTACCCACGCGTCCTAAACGATATCTAGATCCTAGAAAATGTGCTCCCGCGTCGATTCTAGGCCCGTGGCGGAAACGCACACGCACTTAGAATCGGCGACGACGAAAAGCCCCAATTTCGCCCGAAACGCCCGTTTCTCCGCGACGCGGCTTCCCGTGTCCGAACGGAGACACGCTCTCACCCTCACGACATCCGACAACGTCTACCTAGGTCCGTCTAACCTAGGGCATCACCAAAAATTGGGCCAAATTCGGATTTCACCCGAAATTGACACAAAACCTAGTGTTAAAGTCTCTAAACCCAACCAAACTAGTTCCAACTTCCTCCCACGGGTAGCCTAAGGGTCTAGGAAGGTTCTAAAATATTAATTACACTATAAAAGAGTAATTACAAGGGGAAATTTAGGGTTTACCTCTTAGGAGTTGGAATCCCAAGCCAAAATCTCCAAAATGCTCCAAATCCTCCAAATCAAGCTTCCAAGCTCCCAAATCTAGCTCCAACTCCAAATATAGGCTCTACCCACCTAGGTTAGGGAAAAAGCAAGGTTAGGACTAGCATAAGGAGAAGGAATGGAAGAAGAAAGAAGAAAAATGGAAGAGGGAACTCACATTGGAGAAGAAGGAAGAAGAAGGAAGAAGTGGAGAAGAAGAAGTGAAGAATATGAAGAAGAATACAAGGGGGCTGCTGTGTGTCACGGTCCAGATCTGGGAATGAAGGGAATAGGGTCGGCCATGTAGAAATAAAGGGGTTTTACAAGTTTCTAAATTCCCAAAACGCCCCTATTGACTTGGTTTTGGGTTCCGGGTTCCAAAAGCACTCAAACTAACTCCAAATCTCTCCAACTAACCTCCTAAAAATAAAATAAATATTCTAAGCCCCAAAATAATTCTCACAAGGGTGTGGGCTGGGTCGGACATGGGTCCACTAGGGTCTGACATGGGTCCAGGCTAGCCAAAATCCTAAAACAAACAATAAAAATATAATACAATCAATAATTAATTATAAATACAATTAATTAAAAATAATGCACAATTAACTAAATTAAAAATAAAAAAAATACCCGGCTCTGAAAATGGGGTGGTGACACTCTCGTGCTCGAAACATATCAGGATAATCGTATTGCTATATATGACATATATAAACGATGTTATTATTAGACATGTAAAAAAATATAAATTATATTTACTAAAATAATTAAATATTAATATACCTGTCCAGAAAATACTAGACTAGAAATGTGCGACTCACGTAGCTGGATAATCGTATCTGTGGTAGGCCCTTCTGCAATATTTAATACTTAGTGTTAAAATATGTAATCAAATATTTAGTGTTAGCATAGCTACTATCACGACATTACAATTATAATAGTTAAAATAGTAACTACAATTGCATAATTACAATTATAATTTAAAAAATTACAAACATGTTCTCCTTCTCTTCTCTTCTCTGCTTACTTCCTCCTCCTCTTCTCTTCTCTTCTCTGCTTCTTCCTCCCTTCCTGCAATGTTGCTTCCTCCCTCTCTCTTCTTATAATACACACCAACACCCACCAACACCCACCTACATATTAAACCAACTACCAACATTTAAAATCAATATTTAAAACCAACCACCTACATATTTAAACCAACTACCAACATATTAAACCAACACTACATATTAAACTAACCCACTAACACACTACATATTAAACCAACCCACCAACACCTGAACCTTAGAGGCCATATTTTCGCCAACTCAGTTGGCAAAAATCTGTCTATTCTCGCCCAAAATTCGAATTTTCGCTAACCCAGTTGGCGAAAATCAAGTTCTCCAAAATTTTGCCATCTGGGTTGGCGATATGTATCGAAATTTCAAAATTTGCAAAATTTCTATCGTTATATTTAATTAATATAAAATTATTATTGATATATTAAATTTTCTTTTAATTAAATAGACAGTCATTAACATACACTCATCCCAAAAGCGAATAGGTAAACTAGATTAAAAAATAAAATATGAGCAACTTGTAAAATATGACGATGCTTACGTTCGCCAATCCTATTTTATTGTGGAGTGTAGTCGCAAGAACGTTGAAATTCAATACCCTTAGTGAGAAAAAATGAATGTAAATTAATAAATTCTCTACCATTATCACTCAGAATTATTTTGATTTGTTAGTTAAATTAAGCTAAAATAAAAGTAAAGAAAGACATAAGTAGTATATGGACGTCAGCTTTATGTGTCATAAGGAATAGTCACGTACAACGAGTAAAATCATCAACGTTGGTTATAAAAAGACGAGCACCTGAATGCGTTGGATGTTTATGGGGACCCGGACCCCAAATATTATAATGTATTAATTGAAAAGGTAAAAGAGATAAAATACTACTAGACGAAAAAGATAAACGAGTTTGTTTTGCTAATAGTCAACCGTTGTAATTATTCTCAAAAGGTTCATTAAAAGAGAAAAAAAAAACTTAGATGTTCCACTGATGGATGATCAAGGCAATCTGCCAGGTGATAGTAGAAGCGGTGGTATGACATACGATAGGTGACTTGTGAAATAATGACATGAGATAGAGACCTCCACTTTGCTTACCCCAAGCAATCATCTTCTCCGTAGACGAGTATTGCAGAACACAAATATTCGAAAATAGAATCATGTAACAATTCATGGATTTGGCGATTTTACTGGAAGATAAAATGTTCAATTGAAAAGAAGGCACACTAAGAGCATCTTTAAAATGATATCTTTACTGAAATATATTGTGCCAGTATATTCAACAGCTATGGTGGAAGCACTTGGTAAACTAACGAAGGGTGTGCTAGGTGGATGTGATTGGACAAACAAAGAAAAATCAGACACAATATGATCTGTGACACCACTATATAAAATATAACAATTCGACGAAATAGAATTAATAGAGGAAGTATTATATAGACCTGTTGCGTTTGCATAGACATAATTATTATCCTTGGACAAGTGTGTCATATTAGCTATCGTAGTGGTCAATTGTTGATATCGCCGGTGGATAGCCCTGGATAAATAGCCTACAAATTGGAACTAATAGAAGTGCTCGCGGAGCCATGAGAAGAGGGAACAACATCGAGCTCTGATACCATATTAAATTTAGAAGAAAAGAGTATTTGGAAAAATAATTGATGTTCATTTATGTAACGCCCCAGTCCCAAAATACGTAGAACTAGAAATACATAATATGCCAGCTACGCATTCAACCAGGCTCTCATCTGACTCGAATACGTATAAGCTGGATAATAAGGGTAACTATCTAAGAATACTGAGAATATCTATGTCACAATCCACATAAAGAACAAAATATCAAGAATGAACTACATATGCTAAAGTCGGCCGCCCAGTAACACATACGCTCGAATAGACTCGAGAAAGAAATATGAGTCTATAAAAAAATTTAGGCTACATCAGCAGATGAATAAATAATATGAATAAATGAATAGCATAACTCTGGTAGAAAAGATATAAGTACTTGGTACCAATGTCCATATAACAAAGCAACATACATTAGCAACTCCAGGTAGGATCCATAACAATATATGCTGCAAAACTGGCAAAGGACTAGGTCCTCAGAGGGACGTAACAAGGTACAAGAAAGAGCTTGCCAAAGTAAAACAGTGAAATAATAAGCAATGTTCTCAAGGGTATCTATCATAACCAGCTAAGTGAATGCAAGTAAGAGCGTTCTCGTCCGCTAAACCACCAGTTTCATACATATACTAGGAGTACTAGTGATAGTAGTAATAATTATAGTATATACGTACAAGCCCCGTCAAGGTACCTGCAGTACTATAATACTAGTAGAGTTTGGTAGCCCAGCGGTACAGTAAGTTTTCCCAAACCCCATGTATCTCACGTCTCATGTCACGAAACGCAAGACAATCACTATCTAGGTCTCAAGTCCAGGTGTAAATAATATCATGTCAACTAGCACATGTCTCAAGTACTGTCCTAAGATAGAAGCCGGAATCCTCGAATATCTTAAGTGAAACTTCTGTACAAGGGAATCGTGTATAGTATCCTAAGTTAATTAGTGCAAGTGTTGCACGTATACGGTATACGATGACAATACAATCTAACGATACCCGATTCCGCGCACGGAAGTCGTCACCCGAATATGATTCAGACGCAAAGTATCGTTATGGTCCTAGGGTCACTATTGAGTACATGTATTAAAATATAAACTATAAACTGCAGTTAAAATTAAGCATAATTTACTGAGACCATGGCAAGGTACATTTGCCTGAATTCTGGATATGACGACGTCCAAGTGGAGAGCTCAATGAGTCAACTATTTCTGAAAAGATGAAATCCGCACGAACATCTCTGAATGCTGTAACAAACACCACCAACATTTCCAAAATATAAGAAATAGCTAGGATTGACTATCCATGAGTCCAATTTGGACACAGGAACAAAACGACAGTTTCAGATCAAAGCGATGTCCAATTGTGGCCCACTTTGCACCATAAAATGTGTCGGAGATAAAGTTCTCCAAATTTGACAAACTTAGTGTTCACAAGTCCAGAATGATGACACAAACTCAATGAGGTATCCGAAATTGGATTTCGGTGAGCCGATCACAAAACCACCAGTCAAATAGAACCATGAGCCCCGCAAAATGGTTTTCGTCAACGTTCTCAGAATTGAACCAAACTTGGGTCATAGGACCAGCGTAACATTGCGAATCCGATGGCGCAAGTTTCGTTACGAAACGACAAACACACACGAAGTTATGACAAGGTATCGAAATGGACCGATACGATATTTTTTGACGGATACGCACCCACGTCCAAATCAAATTCCGCGAAAGCCCACACGTCAGTGTTGACGTTACACGTCTTTCGGTATAATTTATACGCGGTGAAGTTGTCTCGTTTTGTGGGACGCATCCCGTATAGAAAAATATTGGAGTTTTGAAAACAATTTTTTTTTTTGATTTTGGAACTTGATTTTATAGAGATTAAAGGCAATTAAAAATAAACTAAAAGAAGGGAGTAAAACTTGGATAGGTTTTCTAAAATACTGTTCAAGTAGATTTTTAAAATGATTAATATTCTGGGAGAAAATATGCTTGAAACATGGGGGTTTAAGACAATTTTCAACTGTTTTAAAATCCGATTTTCGTCCGATTTTCGAGTCGTTTTACACGCGATTTAAAACAGTAAATAAAAATCTAATTCAAGGGACTTGAATGGTGGTATTGTAAATTCCCTCGACCAGATTTCAGTATTTTAATATTATTTTTAGTTAATTAGAATTAGTGCAACTTTTTAAATTTATTTATTATATATTCTATTGATTGTGCACCTGTTTATTACACAATAAATTAGGGCACCACACTAGCTGTTAACCCTAAACTAATTTCACATCCCTGCCCTAGACTTGCTAGACTACATTTTCTGTATTTTTAGCAACTCCCAGAAACCTCGTTTTGTGCTTCGTTTTAGTCGCACAAATATCGTTACAAACGTACGTATTTAATCCCTATTTAATTTTCTGCTCTTTACCCATCTCTGTACCCTAGAGATTTGAGGACCAGTAGGTACCTGTTTTGCCCAACCAAAAATACGATAATATTCTACACTAATTGTATTACAATTATCGTATTGACACCGTAGAAAAATTATGACCCTAACTGCCCTTAAATAATTAGTGAACACTGTGCGCAGTATTTATTAAATAATAAATATGGTGACCCGTATCACCTAAGAAATCAGACCCTGCATCTGCCCAGACTCACCCCACACGGTTCAAAACATTCTCCCCAGCATTTCCCCTCAATTCTGTGAATTTTGGTAATTTTTAGAACCAGGTGATTTTTCAGACAAATTGCATAATTGCGCAATTTCCCAATTTCTGGACTTTTATGCAAATTGTGAAAAGTTAGGGTTTTTATGCAAAAATGCATGTTAGATGGCATTACCCTATTTGCTAGACAATAGGTGGCATGGGACCCACAGAAAAATCTGCTGAAAATATCCCAAAAATCCAAATTTACCAAAATACCCCCAAAGTTCCCTATATTTACTAAAATGCCATTACCCTAATTCTATATAAACCCTAACACCACACACCCTCTCTCATCCCTCACTCCTCACAGCCGACCACCGTGCACCGCCGACCGCCCACCTCCGGCGAACCCTCCGCCCTGACCCCCTCTCCCCTCCGGTCAAGTCCAGCCGCCTGAGCCGTCCTGCTCCGCCGTGGCCAGCCACCGCAGACCCGAACTCCCCACACTGCCACAGCAGCTACTCCACCTCCGACCGCCCACCACCGCCGCCCTAGCCGTCGCCGACCACCGCCACCACCCCCATTCGCTCCGCCTTGACCTCCCCTACCGACCCACCACCATCCCGCGGCCCCACGACGGCCTCCGCCGTCGGCAGCTCCCCCGAAATCCCCACCGCCTCACTCTGCCATCTTCCCCGAACCACCTTCCCGACGCTTCCCACCGCCACTCCGGCCATCCCCGACCTCCGCCACCACCTCAGAACCCTTCGCCACCTCCTCCTCCGCCACCCCGACGGCCTGCACCCCCTCCTCCGCCGCCGCTACCGGCGCTGCAGCTGCCGCACGTTGCTGCTGTTGCTGCTGTTGCCGACTGCAGCTGCTGCTGCAGGCGACTCTCCGGCCAGCCGCCGGCGACTCCGCCGCCGTGCTTCCACCGGCGGCAAGCCCAGTGGGCCCCCTGACAGTAGGTATACCCCCCTAGTAATTATACGTATATATGTATTTATTTATACATGTATATATATATGTATACATATACTTATATATATATATGTTATATATATATATATATTAATATATACTGTTATATTAATTATATACTGTATAAATACAGTATAATTATACTAAATGCATATTATATTATTATATATTTAATTGGGTATTAATATATATATATATATATATATATATATTTATATATATATATATATCTATATCTCTATGTATATTTATACATATATATGTTATAATTAAGGTATTATATATTTATGTATATTTTGTATATATAACTATTATTATATTTACATTAAAAATATATATACAGTATATAAAATATATTTATATATAAAACATATATGTATTTACATACATATTATACTTATTATCTTTATGGTATATATATATGTATATATATATATGCTTTGTTATTTCTGTTATTATATATATTATATATATATATATATGAGGTATATGTACATATATATTTATATATATTCTATATGTATATTATATCATAGTACTGGTTATACAGTACCTATATATTATATATATTTATATTTTATATTTATTATAATAATGATATAGTATATATACGTATTTAAAATTTCTGTATTTTCTTTCTGTTATATATAGGTAAATAAATGTATTTATATATATATTAAATTTCTGCACTGTCTTTTATTTATACTATACTATATATATCAGCGGATATACCCTGCTATTATATACTACTATATATAACAGTGGTCACATATAGACCCTGATATTATTTATATTGCTGAATAGTACAGTATTTATATATATGTATTTAAATTTTGTTCTGTCATTTCATTTTATTATTATATTATTATCTCAGTGGATATACCCTGACTACTATATTATTATATATCAGCGGATACACCCTGATAAATACTATATTAGTATTATATATCTATCGTAGTGGATATACCCTGCTACTACATACCTGCATTTGTCTGTTTTTCATATACTATATATACTGCTATATATATTATATCTATATATATACATACTATATATATCTATATTATATATGTGTATATAAGTATATATATATACATATTTTATATTACAGCCTTGATATTCACGAACCCTGTCTATTTTAACAGAAACCACCTTCAGCACAGCCAGTGACCCCCTGTCACCAGCAACCTCAAAACCTGACTGCGAGATCAGGTTATCAACATTATCAGGGAGTAGGCAAGTATACCTTGCCAAGTTACTGTTTAAATTCTCAATAATGTTATATGCTCTTGTTTCTGTATTTCATGATTACCTGAGACTGCCTTGGGTTCAGTCAACTGTTATGTTAACATTTAATATAATTAACTTAGTATTACAGACTCACCAACAGCTGTGAGAGTATTCTGATATTCTCCTAGACCCTATCACGGAAACACGCAACATGGTTGCAATGCATATTGGGATGCGAGCTGCGTAGTTGACTAGCTACCAGTACGTGTGACCGCATCACGGATTAGAATAATGCAGAAAATATACGACTTGACATTTAGTTACATTGGGAGGGGAGAACGACTAAAATACGTATGGGACACCCACATCTTTACCATGTGCCGCACTCGACGGAGTGATACTGATGATATATATATATTCATGTGACCATTCTCATCGTAGATGGAAAATTGTATAGTGCCCTTGAACGGGGGCATATGTGGCATATACTAGCCAGTCACCACAGACTGGTGAATTACGTCAGCATATGTCTAGCCACACATTTCCCATACGTACTAGGTTGTCTCAAATTGCATTTCACTTAGATGGTTAGCACCCTGTATTTATTTTATTCAGTAAATTATTTATTCAGTATTTACATTACATGGTATGTCATTTTTCTGTATCTTGTTACGTCCCTCTGAGGACCTGGTTCCCTGCCAGGTTTAGCTGAGATATTCCACCCCACAGTACCTGGACCTGGACAGGAGTCTGGACATGCCTCGGAGACGGAGTTAGAGGAGATGCCGTCAGAGTCTACCTGAGTGCACCTGGAGTTGAAGCTACATATTTTGAGGATGTTACGCTAGTTTATCTTATTTCACTCCTGCTTACTTTTGTAGTGGGATTGTTCCCACCTGACTTTATCTGGGTTGTATATGACATTTCAGATTTAGCATCTATTTATATTCAGTACTTTCCCTGTTATTCTTGTGGATGAGATAGATTTACCTGTATTTAGACTTGTAGTAGTTTAGGACAGCGTAGCACATCACTTTGGGTCCATTAAATTGGGTATTCCCTTAGTGACGTGTCAGCTGGCCAATGCCACGTGGCCTAGTTCCGTATATTTTTGGGACTGGGGCGTGACACGGTTTTAGTGGTGGCCCATGTAGGTCGAGTTAATTGCTAGTAACATGATATCATGTTCAGCAAACCTGCAATAGGATTGGAATACTAGGTCTCATCCACACTGACTTCATCCATAAATTTTGCATCCTGCTTGATTATCATCTATTAAATCCTTCATACTTTTCTCAAATTTTCTATCTTTTTCAGAAATATGGACATACCCGGGGAAACTGCGATTGATGGAACTGACCAAGCAACAGACCTCTCGCCAGATGTCCAAGGGACACCAATCCCGAGAGACCAATCTCCGAGAAGGATGCTGGTCAATCCAACAACCTCGTACCTTCACCAGGATCCGACCCAAGAAGCAACACCAGTCCAGCAAGAAGGGCAACCTTCTCAGGCACCAACACTGCAGGCGGAGATACCTTTGCCTCCACCTCCAGTTCTCGCAGCCCTGATGCCACAACTTGAGGAACAATCTCAGATGTTCCAAGCCATATTGCAGGCTCAGTGGCAACAGAATGAAGTCCTGAGACAATGCTTGATGACGGTTCTGGAGAGGACAACTGCTTTAGCACCAGCCCCTGTCCAACCAGCTAGCACTGTTCAAGGCTTTAGTCGGATGAGCCCGAGAACTTTTAAGGGCAATGAAACTCCGAGGAGATCTCAGACTGGATCTCCAACGCGGAAATACTGCTAGAAGGTTCCCAACTTCACCCCGATCTATGGATAACAGCAGTAAGGACCCTACTCCTCGGTAACGTCCATCACTGGTGGGAATCTATCGAGCGCAGCACCGGCAAGAACCATACTTGGGAACAATTTCTGGAATATTTTAATGCAAAATATTTCCCAGCCACGGTCAGAGATGAACTGTACTTCCAGTTCCTGCATTTGGAACAAGGGAATATGACCGTCGACGCCTATGATACAGAATTCAGTCGACTAAGTCAATTCGGTGCCATCCTAATACCAACCGAGCTGAAGAAGGCCCTAAAGTTCCATCACGGCCTTACCCCCGAACTCCAAGGGTATACTACGGCACAGTCGAGGATTTCATACGAAGAAGTTCTTTCAGAGGCAAGGATACAAGAAGCCATTGGCCGAGAAGCAAGATGTTCAAATCCAACCATACTAGCCAGAGACCAGACTGGAGCAGGAGGACCAATCCGTCACCCGAGAAATCAGACACAACACCAGACGGGGTCATATCAAACCAAGAAATTTTTGACTTGTCACCATTGTGGCAGGAAGGGACATTATGCCAAAAACTGTCGAAGGAAGTATAGACTATGCTTGATATGTGGAGATAATCAGCATAGGGCCAAAGACTGCCCACAACACAGAGAAGCAACACTCCAGCATGGGCAAGGACCAGTAGCACCAGCCCAGAGAATGCAACCCCCTACTAGAGGTCAGCATTCCCCAGCATCTGGAAGATTTCAGAGGGGACCACCCTTAGTCACCCAAGACACGCAGTACTGCCTAGCCAGACAACAAATCGGTAGACAAAGGCACGAGCAGGCCTTTGCACTAGCTGCAGTTGCAGAAGAACTGGAAGGTGAAACCATTTCAGGTATCATTATAGTCGCATTATTACCAGCAAACCGCATTATTTGATTCTAGAGCTACACTATTTTTTTCACATCTAGTAGTTTCGTACCCATACAAATAGCCAGGTTTACCGGAAAAGGCATTGTTCCAGTTACCAACATGACTAAAGCCTGCTAGTAGTCAGTTATAGAAGAGTAATGAGGACGCGATTCTTGGTACTTTTAATACCAAACCTCGACGTTGACTTAGACTTGGACTGGCTAAGCCAAGTACAAATACTATCCTAGACTACAGGAAGAGAAGCGTCATCCTTAGACCACCAAGTTACCCATTCGGATATCAGGACTAAGCAAACACATCTAGGTAGATTGCTAGACGTTGATTGTTAGGCTCAAAACATGTGAATGTAGTAATAGCTGAATACTACAGGTAGTTTCCAAATTATATTTGATATACATGACTTATTAGGGTAGTCAGTAACTTCTAGTCTTGTGTTTTCACCAATAGATTAATTTCAGCTAGTATCAGGAATAGATCAATTAGATTGAAGGAGAGAGGATAGACAGATGTTAGTCTTGAGAAAAATATCAGAAAAACTACCAATAATATACGACCTGTTGTAAATCTGGTGATACCCATATAATCTGGATAAAGGGTACACATAGAGTAGAATAGGAAGACATATGTTTTCACCTACCCGAGAAACTATCAGACTTGGAAGAAGTGGAAAACTAAGCTCGAGGTACATCAGACTCTTCGATGTGTTGGAACGCATCAAAGAAGTTGTTTACAAGATAGCATTACCTCAGACATTGGAAGGAGTACATGACGTCTCCCACATATTCCAATTAAAGAGATACGCTCTGGATACAAGTCATGTGCTTAAATGCGGACAACCTATAGTGTATATTAAGGTTGTAGAACTTAGAAAACCATACCTCTTTTGGGTCAACTAGCAACCTAGACTAGAAGTTAGAGATTATAGAATCTTGTCTTTTTGGTGAATTTGAATTGTTTTGTACTTCTCATATCCTAATCTAGCGTACTTATATTTGCTATACTACCTTAAAAAAATGCTCTGCTATTATAGCCTAGTTTTGCAAGCTTACTCTTTATCAAGCTTGTTCATTAAAATTATGTATTATTGGAGTACTACATTAATACATTTCAGAATCAGTGTATGACGGTCTGATCAACCATAATGCACTTAGTTCGCTCTTCGCATAACTACTTTACGTGGGTTGAGATATATAATGATTAGTAGACAGATGTACTTACCCTCTACGTATATCATATCAGCTACATAACTGTGCTAATACGAATATGTGAATAGGGATTTCCAGAATAGCATTTTCATCCACAACTGCCTTGACAATTCCCATTGAATTCTTTAAAACGCCTTGAATCTCCATACTTCTAATCTATTACCTCCCCCTTGAACTCTTGATTACTGTTTTCCGTCTTCCCTTATTTCGGAAGGAAGAAACCTCGTACTTAGTATAAATACGAAGTGTATTGTTTCTATAAGCCATTTCTATTCTTTCTTGGGGAAGTACCAAACCCTATTATTAGATTAGATTGCAGTTTAAACTGTTCTTATTTTTTTAGAATGACTTTCGCTACCTACCTCACGTTGTATTACGTTCGTCTAGTTCATATTGCATGAAAATATCATGCACCAGGCAAATCAACCTGGAAACGGAAAGAGGATATTCGATAATGTTTCCCCCATATATTTCCAAACCAGGGTATGTCCAATATTTCAAACTCAATCTTTCTTAATCATTATATGTCCTTAATCAATCTTTCATTTCTCATTATATGGTTGTTTTTATTTCGAGGACGAAATATTCTAAGGAGGGTAGATTGTAAACTCCCTCGACCAGATTTCAGTATTTTAATATTATTTTTAGTTAATTAGAATTAGTGCAACTTTTTAAATTTATTTATTATATATTCTATTGATTGTGCACCTGTTTATTACACAATAAATTAGGGCACCACACTAGCTGTTAACCCTAAACTAATTTCACATCCCTGCCCTAGACTTGCTAGACTACATTTTCTGTATTTTTAGCAACTCCCAGAAACCTCGTTTTGTGCTTCGTTTTAGTCGCACAAATATCGTTACAAACGTACGTATTTAATCCCTATTTAATTTTTTGCTCTTTACCCATCTCTGTACCCTAGAGATTTGAGGACCAGTAGGTACCTGTTTTGCCCAACCAAAAATACGATAATATTCTACACTAATTGTATTACAATTATCGTATTGACACCGTAGAAAAATTATGACCCTAACTGCCCTTAAATAATTAGTGAACACTGTGCGCAGTATTTATTAAATAATAAATACGGTGACCCGTATCACCTAAGAAATCAGACCCTGCATCTGCCCAGACTCACCCCACACGGTTCAAAACATTCTCCCCAGCATTTTCCCTCAATTCTGTGAATTTTGGTAATTTTTAGAACCAGGTGATTTTTCAGACAAATTGCATAATTGCACAATTTCCCAATTTCTGGACTTTTATGCAAATTGTGAAAAGTTAGGGTTTTTATGCAAAAATGCATGTTAGATGGCATTACCCTATTTGCTAGACAATAGGTGGCATGGGACCCACAGAAAAATCTGCTGAAAATATCCCAAAAATCCAAATTTACCAAAATACCCCCAAAGTTCCCTATATTTACTAAAATGCCATTACCCTAATTCTATATAAACCCTAACACCACACACCCTCTCTCATCCCTCACTCCTCACAGCCGACCACCGTGCACCGCCGACCGCCCACCTCCGGCGAACCCTCCGCCCTGACCCCCTCTCCCCTCCGGTCAAGTCCAGCCGCCTGAGCCGCCCTGCTCCGCCGTGGCCAGCCACCGCAGACCCGAACTCCCCACACTGCCACAGCAGCTACTCCACCTCCGACCGCCCACCACCGCCGCCCTAGCCGTCGCCGACCACCGCCACCACCCCCATTCGCTCCGCCTTGACCTCCCCTACCGACCCACCACCATCCCGCGGCCCCACGACGGCCTCCGCCGTCGGCAGCTCCCCCGCAATCCCCACCGCCTCACTCTGCCATCTTCCCCGAACCACCTTCCCGACGCTTCCCACCGCCACTCCGGCCATCCCCGACCTCCGCCACCACCTCAGAACCCTTCGCCACCTCCTCCTCCGCCACCCCGACGGCCTGCACCCCCTCCTCCGCCGCCGCTACTGGCGCTGCAGCTGCCGCACGTTGCTGCTGTTGCTGCTGTTGCTGCTGTTGCTGCTGTTGCCGACTGCAGCTGCTGCTGCAGGCGACTCTCCGGCCAGCCGCCGGCGACTCCGCCGCCGTGCTTCCACCGGCGGCAAGCCCAGTGGGCCCCCTGACAGTAGGTATACCCCCCTAGTAATTATACGTATATATGTATTTATTTATACATGTATATATATATGTATACATATACTTATATATATATGTTATATATATATATATATTAATATATACTGTTATATTAATTATATACTGTATAAATACAGTATAATTATACTAAATGCATATTATATTATTATATATTTAATTGGGTATTAATATATATATATATATATATATATATATTTATATATATATATATCTATATCTCTATGTATATTTATACATATATATGTTATAATTAAGGTATTATATATTTATGTATATTTTGTATATATATCTATTATTATATTTACATTAAAAATATATATACAGTATATAAAATGTATTTATATATAAAACATATATGTATTTACATACATATTATACTTATTATCTTTATGGTATATATATATGTATATATATATATGCTTTGTTATTTCTGTTATTATATATATTATATATATATATATATGAGGTATATGTACATATATATTTATATATATTCTATATGTATATTATATCATAGTACTGGTTATACAGTACCTATATATTATATATATTTATATTTTATATTTATTATAATAATGATATAGTATATATACGTATTTAAAATTTCTGTATTTTCTTTCTGTTATATATAGGTAAATAAATGTATTTATATATATATTAAATTTCTGCACTGTCTTTTATTTATACTATACTATATATATCAGCGGATATACCCTGCTATTATATACTACTATATATAACAGTGGTCACATATAGACCCTGATATTATTTATATTGCTGAATAGTACAGTATTTATATATATGTATTTAAATTTTGTTCTGTCATTTCATTTTATTATTATATTATTATCTCAGTGGATATACCCTGACTACTATATTATTATATATCAGCGGATACACCCTGATAAATACTATATTAGTATTATATATCTATCGCAGTGGATATACCCTGCTACTACATACCTGCATTTGTCTGTTTTTCATATACTATATATACTGCTATATATATTATATCTATATATATACATACTATATATATCTATATTATATATGTGTATATAAGTATATATATACATATTTTATATTACAGCCTTGATATTCACGAACCCTGTCTATTTTAACAGAAACCACCTTCAGCACAGCCAGTGACCCCCTGTCACCAGCAACCTCAAAACCTGACTGCGAGATCAGGTTATCAACATTATCAGGGAGTAGGCAAGTATACCTTGCCAAGTTACTGTTTAAATTCTCAATAATGTTATATGCTCTTGTTTCTGTATTTCATGATTACCTGAGACTGCCTTGGGTTCAGTCAACTGTTATGTTAACATTTAATATAATTAACTTAGTATTACAGACTCACCAACAGCTGTGAGAGTATTCTGATATTCTCCTAGACCCTATCACGGAAACACGCAACATGGTTGCAATGCATATTGGGATGCGAGCTGCGTAGTTGACTAGCTACCAGTACGTGTGACCGCATCACGGATTAGAATAATGCAGAAAATATACGACTTGACATTTAGTTACATTGGGAGGGGAGAACGACTAAAATACGTATGGGACACCCACCTCTTTACCATGTGCCGCACTCGACGGAGTGATACGGATGATATATATATATATTCATGTGACCATTCTCATCGTAGATGAAAAATTGTATAGTGCCCTTGAACGGGGACATATGTGGCATATACTAGCCAGTCACCACAGACTGGTGAATTACGTCAGCATATGTCTAGCCACACATTTCCCATATGTACTAGGTTGTCTCAAATTGCATTTCACTTAGATGGTTAGCACCCTGTATTTATTTTATTCAGTAAATTATTTATTCAGTATTTACATTACATGGCATGTCATTTTTCTGTATCTTGTTACGTCCCTCTGAGGACCTGGTTTCCTGCCAGGTTTAGCTGAGACATTCCACCCCACAGTACCTGGACCTGGACAGGAGTCTGGACATGCCTCGGAGACGGAGTTAGAGGATATGCCGTCAGAGTCTACCTGAGTGCACCTGGAGTTGAAGCTACATATTTTGAGGATGTTACGCTAGTTTATCTTATTTCACTCCTGCTTACTTTTGTAGTGAGATTGTTCCCACCTGACTTTATCTGGGTTGTATATGACATTTCAGATTTAGCATCTATTTATATTCAGTACTTTCCCTGTTATTCTTGTGGATGAGATAGATTTACCTGTATTTAGACTTGTAGTAGTTTAGGACAGCGTAGCACATCACTTTGGGTCCATTAAATTGGGTATTCCCTTAGTGACGTGTCAGCTGGCCAATGCCACGTGGCCTAGTTCCATATATTTTTGGGACTGGGGCGTGACAGGTATGTTGTGAATATACCTGAGAATACGGCACGTAAAATGGTGACATGACAAGGGAGAAACCTGCGCTAGAAGTTGGGGGTCGCGGTTGTCGCTGCTGTCCGCGGGCGGGTCACACGCGGCTGCGATTCTGGTGGCGGCGCCGCAGGCGGCCGTGGACTGTCTTGGACGCGCGTGTCAAGGCTGGGTGATGGTGGCGGTGGTGGTTTGATGGTGATGGTGGCGTATATAGATGGGGAGAAGGGGGGGGGGTTACGAGAGGGTTATGGGATGTTGAAGCAGAGGGGTCGCGGGGGATCGCGGGGGATGGGGTAGCGGGTTTAGGATTTGGGTTTGGGTTTACAATTTAATCTTTACAATATACACAAATCATTATACGGTGATACAATAAGTCATTTTTGGAATCTATAATGTAGAATATTCTTATGCTATAATTAGAAAATGTACAATATTCATATGCTATAACTAGGGATATATACTAATCATGATATTTACTTCTAACATACATAGATATTTAATTGGTTATTCAAATTTCGTGAAGAAACATCTGAAAAATATAGTTACTGAAAAACAAAAGAATGCCAAGACCATCCTCTTAAAAACAATAATAATGTCAAGACAACCACTCTGTAGTGACCATGAAGTTGAACATATATTTGTGTGCCATGTTATCATGTATCCTGCAATAAATAAAGAAAGATAAAGATGTTATATATAACCAAAGATAGTGACAATAGTTTAGAAAATGTCAAATTCTGTAAATTAATAGACATAAATAAGTCATGTAGCTTATATAGGTAAAAATTATTGAGCCATGTGAAGTTATTAGTTTTGTGGGAACAAAACTTCTTGATAGACAATATTTCTAGTAGATACTCAATTCTAGTTGTGAACCAATCCCTTCTTAACTAATAAGTGTGGATATTTTTGAAACACCTCGAGATAAAACAAAATAGTCCTGATAAGATTTCTGAATTAATAACATCGTTATAGCACCCACGACAAAGTAACATGATGCCTCTTAACCAAATAGACTATAAAAAATCACAAACAAAAAGTAACCGTTACATATATTTAATCATCAATAAAAATAAAAATGTTATATATTTTTTTATATAAACTATATATTACATAGAATATTTATATATGTACTAAATATGATAATATAATTTTTCTATCAACTTAATTCAAAAAAAATAAAAAATAAAATAAAATTCCGTATACCAAACGTACTCTGACGTTAAATTTAGTTAATCCTAAAGCACGACTTCCTTTTTCCTCTCTCTGTATTGCCATTGCTTCGACCCTTCTAACTACCTACACACGCACGCACACACACGCACGCACACACAGAGTACGGCGCCTTATATTAACACATTAAAACACGACCCCAACCTTCTCAACCGACCCGCCCAGCCACTCCAATTTTTTTTTCTAGGGCAATTTCGTGAATATGAAAAAATATATTTCCAAACACTATCTAGTATCTACGACTCATTAGGACTCGAACGAAAAAATAAAATAAAAAGGAAAAATAAAAATAAAGGGGCGGCTGCTCCTCCCCCAAACTTCTCGCGATACGCCGATTTCCGCCCAATTTTTTTTTATTGGATTCGTCTGCGGTCACAATTCCTCTCTGTAGAGACCCCGATCGACCGGTTAATTGGGTTTTCTTTCTTCTTGAGTCGATCGAGCGGATTGTGGGTTTTTGTAGGGTTAGGGTTTCGAGGGGTTCTCTTGATTTGGTTATGGCGCGGAGCTCTCGCCAGAAGCACAGGGACCGGTCGTCACACAAACACAGGGACCGGTCTGACTCGTCGTCGTCGGAGGAGGCTAGGGTTTCCAGGGCTCCGGGGCCGACGATGGAGAGGCGGAGATCTAGAAGCAACGGTGATTTCCGCCAGGAGAACGGGAGGAAGCCAAAGGACCGGACGGAGGACACGGCGGTCGCGGTCGTGCCGGATCGGTGGAGCGGCGGCGGCGGCGGCGGCGGCGAGGAGGATGGGAAGGTTGAGAAGGAGCCGAAGAAGGACACGAAGGAGATTGTGGATGCGGAGAAGAATCCGAAGCCGAGGGCTTCGGGTGCGGATTTGAAGGGGAAATCTAAGGGTTCGAGTGAGAGGAGCGAGGAGAAGAGGACGTTGGAGAAGGAATCGAGCCGGAGGGACAGCAGTGGTAGTCATTACAAGGACAGAAAGGAAAGAGAGAGAGAAAGGGAACAAGCACAGGAGAAGGATAAGAAGGTTCAAGAGTCTAGAAATGAGAGGTCTAATGATGACGATAACAGAAAAGGCGAACGGGTCGTTAAGAAGAATGTAGTAAGTTCTGGTGAGTTAATCTATAAAGCTTTAATCTTTATCAGGTGACATGATACAGACACATGCATGTCATCTATTTTGCTGCTAATGTATTTTGGAGTGTTCATGCTTCCTAGTTTGGGACAAACTCGTGCATGATAGAAATAGATAATACATGCTGATGCTGATGCTGGATATAGTTCATTACATATTTTGCCAAAAACAAAGTTTGGATTGTGATATTTAACAATACACAACAATCATAGCTAGTAAGACTGACAAATACTGAACAACCTTTTCTGTGTGCTGAGTGGTTTGGGAGACCTTGCACACAAGGGGGAAGAAGTTTATAAAATAAAGGCCTGTGGTTTAATCAGGAAACCTTTATTTCATAAGTATAGGTTCTCCTTACTTCTATGGTTTGTTTGCATGTTTTACTTTTACTGGGCTTCTGAGGAATGAGCTGATAAAATGTGGTTGGATCCATTTAATATCAGTATGTTGTGTGATATGCCATGTAGAGTTACTTATAAACACTATCTTATGCAAGTCATATTATGATGATGTACTCACTTGTAGAGATCAAACAATCATGAGAATCAGTCATTAGATTGTTAGGGGCTCTTTGGGAAGCTATATAGGTCTTGTTGTTGTGGGGTTTTGTTTGCTGATCTGCTCTATATGTTGGAATTTGGAGAAGGCTAATGCTGTAACTGTGAAGTATAGAGAGTTACTTTCTTATGCTTATTATAGAGAGTTACTTGGTATATTTTTGATACGAGTTATTAATAAAAGATGGCACAAGAACCACTTTTTGTTGGCTTCTGTAGGATTATCGTATAATGTAGGTTTGACTTGACATTTATAATTATAAGCTATTATAATGTTAATGTTCCTTATATTGGCATGTGGCATATAAGTTTCCTATATGGTTTCGTCTGTGGAGAGGATATCATATTAAAGCACATGGTTGGTCGAGTTGACATGAAACAACAATAATGCGTGTACACCTGATTTGTTTTTTCCTTAGTTATTTGAAAAGATTTGAACTAGAGAAACAAAAATAGATCATGTGAAGTTTTTGACTGCTTTGTGGATTTTAAGATGGATCTAGGTTACATAACAAATATAATTGGGATATTGATGCCACCTCGTGAAGAACAATTATGAAGATATCCAGGTTAAGTTTGAGGATTCATGAAGATTCACCTGGTTTAAATGATTTTATGCTTTACATTTCTGTTATAATTTTCATTCTGCTTCATAATTTTGCGAAACACGTTTGTTCTATTCCTAGAATGTGACCATGCCAAGAACGGATGACATGTTTGTTGGGTATGAACTATGAAGTGTTTTTAGAGTTTGAAATAGGTTATGCTTATTTGTCTGGTGGATTTTTTGTTTCTATTTGATGGTGTTTCTGCAATTTGGAGAAGTAAACAATTCATCAGATCAGCATGCCAAAGAAGTACCACCGGTATGCTAAACCAAAAGGCGAGCATATTTTATCATGGGGTATAAGGGTTTTGACAAAATAAGTTTAGTAAGAAAGTTGAATGATGGATTTAGTGCTTTGGACATAGGACCTATGATTCATTATATCTTAATGCATATTTAAGAATAGCTAACCAGTCTAATTATAGAAAATAAGCCCAAAATATCCATGCTCAACTTGATAGGCTTAAACTCCAGTATAAGTGAACCTGAAACTGGATTTGCCTGAAAGTAGTAAGGTGTTGATTCCCTTGTTGTAGTTCAGAGGGATGTAGGTTCCTGATGTTAGATGTTTATGTGTAGGTTTTCACTGAGATAACATGTTATACCTGATAGGCCCAAATTTTCAGCATAACGGCACCAAAGATGGGTTGGTCCTGACAATTAATAAGATAGTTCACTCCTTGGTGTAAAATAAGAGGAAGGGTTCCTATCAGCGTATTGGAAGTGTCTTTTAGATGCTTAATTAACTATGAGGGATACTGACTTGAAAAAAGAAGTCATTTAGGTTGCTGGAGGCATCATTTTTGCTTCCATATGTGCTGGATAAGATGCTAGGGAACCTGCAGTGGTAGTGGTAGCTGCCTGGATATGACGGAACATGTCCATGTGGGTCACCTCTTTCATTAGAGTTTGAAGTTGCATGACAAAACATATCCATGCCGAATAATGATGAAATAATTATAGGTAAGTTCCCTTAGTAGTTATCTGTTTAAAATTTGCATTTTCTTGTCTACTCGTCTACACATTATCTTGTATTATTACTGAGTGTGTGTATGTGTGTATGCTACATATACAGTTTATCGTAAGAAACCGAGTATCTTTTGACTCTTTATTCCTAGTCTCAGTAATAGCTTTATAATCAAGGATTAATGAGAAATTTACTGCTGTGAATTTGCGAGCTATGATTATAAATGTAGATGTGTTGGAATACTGGAGAGTTTTTGGGTTACTGTGAAGAGTGAAAATGTGGTATGAAGCTAAGAGAATACAAGAAGGTTTCATACAAATGGCCAAACACATGCTTGTTGAATCAATAATCATGTACTTGCGACACCGGGGGAACAATTTTCAAATTACTCACAGGAATGTTGATATAAATTGTTTTTCTTGCAAGTTACTGCTTGCACTGGTGATGTGACATGCACGCCTATGTATCATCTTCTTGCAAGTGCTTAACCATGCTCAATAATATAACTAAGTAATAGGTGTTTGCATTTTGCAATCATTATAGTGGATCATAATCTCTAAAGATTCAAAAAAGAGTATCTCACTCAGTGGCGTAGCCAGAATTTTAATCTAGGGGGCACACCGTTTACTATTAAAATAATAATAAATTATAATACAACTTTCCAACAACATCAGATATCAGAGACATTTGAATTCCTTCAAGATTATTTTACTAACTAGAATGACCGAAAGAGGACTTCTTCCCAACAACATCAGATATCAGAGACATATGAATTCCTTTAAGATTATTTTACTAGAACGACCGAAAGAAGACAACTTCCCAACAAGCCAAGCACTTGGGAAGAAGTATTCCAAGCTTCTTAACTAGACAAGTACTGATGGAGATACCATAACTTGATTAGGTACAAAGACAACAAAAAACCATAACTTGACTAGGTACAAAGACGATAAAAGACCAAGCTGTGTTTAATTAGCAACCGACCGACACTGCTTCATCTTCTGGCATATTCAGGGGGCGCAGCTGCGGCCCCTCGGGGCCATGTAGCTACGCCCCTGATCTCACTCGTGATTCATTTGCAAGTCACTCTCAGGAAAAAGTTAGGAGTCATGTGCAAGTAGCTGCATAGTGCAAGTGGAGCTGGCCTCCACCCATTTGTGGCGCTTGCAGCTTACTGTTAAGTATTAAGTCATTGAGGAAGACAGATTGATGGGACAATCTGTATGATGGAAGGGTGGCATGGTTGTTTCTTATATTGTGCAATTAATGCTTCTATAACATTGTTTTAGTTTATAGTAAATTGTGTAATTATTGCTTTTATAACTCATTTTCTTGCGAGGTCCGAGCTCGAACCCAGGACCTCCCCAATAACCCTCACCAGCCCCAACCGCTGGGTCATCTCCTGGTGGTATTCTTTAACATTGTTGGTAGTTTATAGTTAATTAATTTTCTATGAACTTTTGATGACAGCCTATTTATCTGAAAAGGTGAAACTATTGTTCAAGTATGTTGGATTCCGTTAATTCTGCTAGTCTATCTTGGAGATGATATGGTTCGTATATGTAAAATCTAATGGTACAGATGTTTGGCTATGGAGTTAACTGACACTTATGTTGGTTGTGGCAGAGGAAGAAAAACTCTTATGCTTTACGTTTTAACATTTATGAAGGATATACGAAAAATGTGAAGTCATGGAAGAAATATGAGGATGATCTGGCCAACGGCAACCAGATGACTTGTGATTTATGTATCCAGTAACAAATGTACTTCTGTTATACACTCTAGGTGTGGAATATTGTGATATATGGGGCACTATACAAATATTTTTGAAATAATGCTGACTATTGTTTTAAAAGTCCCTGTCTTTCCACCTTAGGCATACGTCTACGCGTTTCAGATCCTCTATCGTCTCGCCGCCTTAGGTGGCTTCTTCGACACGTCTCGACTTAAGTGTGATCTAAGTACCATTTTCTTTTTGAATATAAAATATAACGCAAGTCCAATAAATTAAAGCTATGGTATATAAGTAAATATTTTAAAATATACTACAAAATAAGAGGTACAATAGTTTTGTCCTTTGCCATCATCTTCATTCCCTTTTCTTTTGTGTCTGTCATAACACTACACCAAATCTTATCTCTGACTATGATGTCCATTGCTAGGTGGCAACATGTAAGACTCTCTCTTAGGCTCCCTCTTTATATCTCGTTCTGTCTCATTATTTCCCCCCCTCTTTATTTCAAGTTGGTGATACTCTTAGCGATTGTTTAACTTTCTTGATTGAAAAATTAATACAACAAATATTGAAATCTTACACTTGTGTATTTAGTACACACAACAATATTTGAATGGGATGCTTTTAGTTTTTAGATCAGTCCTACTTAAAACTCAACATTGTTTCCCCATTATCATAGACTGAGAGCCGTTGATGACTTTGGGCATCAAAAGTTTTAGTAACTACATGTTGCACACCCCAAGTCTTGAGGCCCCTTCCTCGCCGCCTTTAGGCCCCACCTTGGCCTTTTCGGGTTTGGCGCCTTAAAAAGCTTAATGCTGACTGCTCTTTGTGTGGGGAGAATCAATATTTCCAATCATCGAACCTGCTTATTTAGATACCAGTGAGACAGATGCATGAGGGTCACTGTTGTATATAGAATTTGTAGTATTGCCTTTAAAATTGTGGCATAGGATAGTTGAATTAGGGAAGTATGAAGTGTGATTGGCAACACAATAAGTTGAATGATAGGATGCCTATACTAGTTTGTCTACATACTTGGCAGTGGAAGATGGATAAAATGCTTGCTTCTTGGAAAATGTTGCCTTCAATGCAAATGGCTACAAATGGATGTGCTCTTTCATTGTTGAAGGTGCTGATAGAAGGTGCAAAATTTGTTTTGGTTTAATAATGTCACTTGGTAGAATTCGAGTGGATTATGTTTTTCCTGAAAGTATGGAGGTGTGCTTGGGGAGAATTAGGAGACTCCTGGTTGTCATTTGCTAGAGTAGTCTTCATAATTCCTACTTATTGTATACTATCTAGAAGTAAGTTGGATAGCGCCAATTACCAGGATGTATATTATGAACTTGGCCTCATTTGTATTTTCTTCTTCAACAGCCAAAGGGTATAGTTTGACTATTATTATAGATTTATCTTTTGTGACATCTTCATGGCCCTCTTATCAGCGGTAAATAATTTATATTTTTCTTTCATTTATCTCATTGCTTCTTGTTATCATTTTTTCCTAGGCAGCATGAATTTTCTCTCTTGTTCTCTATAATGCATAGTTTGAACTTCCTTTTTTTATTGTTTTATGCATTGTCAGATGGATGGAACTCTATATTAATTTTGAAGTAATTTGGTAGGTTAGTTTCTGTATTGCTTTCCAATATACAGCAACATGTACTGATTTGTTGCTCTGTAGGCTTTTATTTTCCTGATACATGTCAGTCTTCTAAAATCTGTTGCATAATGCCTAATATGTTGTGATACTCCATTGTAGTTATTTTTGTTCATCTTTCACAATGGTGAAATGGGCAAAATCCCTTTTCTGTTGTTTTATTAGGCTTTATTTATGTCTTTTGTTTGTCTGGTTAATAGAATTACAAGAGGAGGTGTGCAATCCTGAGTTAGAAAAAGAACTTGAAAAACATGTGAAAAGGGGAAGAGATGGATCATGTGATAATGATAGCTTGCAAGTTGATGGTAAAGAAAGTGAAGCTAAGCGTGTATCTTCTAAGGATGAGCACTCAAAAAATGGAAGCTATAAAGATGAGAGGTATAAAGGTGGAAGGTATAGGGAAAAGTACAGGGGTGATCTTGACAGGGATCAAAGGCTGCGTGATGGCAAACGCAGAGATGAGCACACCTCAAGAATTCACGCAAGTGACCGATCTGATAATAAGCATTGCAGAGATGAGAAAAGGCTGTCTGAGAGTCGTTATAAGACAAAGGTTCATGACAGTGATCATGACAGCAGTCCTCATGTTGATGATCGTGGAACCAAGCTCAAAGATAATAGGGGAAGGAAAAGGTCTTCTGATGAAATTGATGATTCTAGTGATGTGAAACCTCAAACTATGAAGGAATCACGGAAAGATACCGAGAGAAATGGATCAAGGTCCAGTAAACTAGATTCCCATAGTGACAGAGGTAGGGAGCATCCTCATATGGACAAGGTTGATTCTGGCCTTAACAGTAGCCGCCCAAAGAGTTCTCCTGAGTCCAGTGCATATGCTGTCAAGGATCAAGCTAGGTACTATTTCTCCTCTTCATTTCATACACTCAGCCATGTTTACCATTTTTAGCATAAGATACAGGTTTTGTGGGTGACTAGAAAAAGGGTGCATGTAATGCATACTGAATTATAAATTGAGTCATTTCAGCTTTTTCAGTTAGCAGTTACAGGGAAGAAAAAGGGTGCATGTAATGGCATTTTTATTAACACTTTCTTCGCTGGTGGCCGGAAAAGCCCAGGTTGCTGCTTCCCTTGGGTTTTCAGTTTCCTTCTATATAGTTTTTGTCCTAATATTTACTTTATTTTCTTTATAAATTTAGCCCAGTTGATAAATTATCGGTGTTATAATCCAGAGGGTTTTGAGTTCAAAACTCATTAGTTGCCTAACGATTGGAATGTAATTGCTATTTTAATTTATAAATTCTATTTAATGCCCCATAAACTTTATGTATTTTCACTTCCTCTAGAAAAGGACAGCCTTTCAGCCCCCCATTGCCTGCGAAAAGGAAAATGTATAGGTCTAACATGAGTCCTTTAGAGAAGTTTCTTGTATATTGAGTTGTATGATTGCTGCAACTTGGAAGTGTAATTCGAGCTGAGGAGGCAATATAACAATGTGTATTGATAGCTTGTGAGAGCTGGGATGAATGTTTGCTGAAGTTGGAACTAACAGCACTTGTGGTGTCAGTCTTACAGTATGAGCTGTTTGATTTATTGTCATGCCATGCGGTGATTTTTGTTCTTATTTTTGATATGTTCTGCTATACTTCAAGTTCCATGTGTTAGTCCTGATTTATGAGATACCCTGTTGTTGAAGTACTTTTTCTGAGTATGATATACCGGGAAAGCTAATAACTGCATCTAATTTGTCTTTTTGCTGGTGTCCTAAGGCATAGGTCAAGGCAAGCCGAGTCCTCCCAAAGAGAGCCACTTTCTGAAGAGACATGCCGTCCACGTACAGCTTCTAGAGAAGATCATCATGGTGCTTCAGGTGGCCGTGAAAGAATACCCGAGTCTCGGTCAATGGAGAAAACTAAATTAAGAGAGAACATCCTTTCAGATGTGCTGTTATCAGAAGCTGCTGCTTCACACTATGATAAGACCCTAAGATCAGATATTCGTTGTTCGCCAAATCAATTAACAGAAAAATCTCCAACTTCTGCAAGTGATCGACGATCAGAAAGAACTGCTGCTAGATGTAGTCTTGATGTGGAAGAAGTGGGGCAAATAAGTAGCAGTTACAAAGATAGAAAGGATTCATCCTTATCTAAAGACATTGGCAAGGAGCATGAATTGCCTAAAGCCAAGGTAAAAGTGAGTGGTAGTTCTCAAGTGGATTTTCTCAACAGCGACTCTACTTCGCTTGGACCTTCCTCCTTTAATCGGACTGGTAACTTACAGGGTACTTCTCTAGGCCATCTTCCGCCTCCACCACCTGCGAGGCAAGGGGTTGACAGCCCTTCAGTTTTCTGGTCTTATGAAGACGAAAATAGGTCCCAGAGCGTGGGTCGTAAGCCTAACAGCCTGTATAAAAGTAGTGATGTCAGAGCAGTAAGAGGGGGGAGGAAGAGTAACACTACTTGGTCTCCTGCTGCAAATGGTTTCATGCCCCTCCAACATGGCCCTCCTGCAGGTTTTCATCCAGCCGTCCAGCAGTATCCAGCTCCACCCATCTATTGTATCAGACCTTCAATGGACTTGAACCACCTGGGGGTTTCTTATCACCCTCATGAAGTCAACAGGTTTTCGGGTCATGCCCGCCCATACGGGTGGTATAATTCCTTGGATGATTGTCCTCCTCACTCACAGTTGTGGGATGGAAGCAATAATATGTTTGGTGATGAATCACATATATATGGCAGGCCTGACTGGGACCAGAACAGTCATATGATGGGTAACAGAGGGTGGGAAATGAGTTTTGACACGTGGAATGGGCAAAATGGGAATATGAATACGGAGTTTCCTGTTCCCCGGAAAGAGCAAGAATATTCTACACAAGCTTTGGCTGATGAAACTTGGGCTGGGCATCGTTCTCTTGATAAGCAGGCTGGAACAGAGCTCCCCACAGATGATGCTAGTGGAATCAACCAGTCAAGCGATACATCCCCAGCTAAGAATACTCTTGGAACTCCTCGGAAAGCATTATGTAAGAAAATATGTCAGCCTTCTACAATGCTAAGTATGCAAGTAATTTCTAAAAAGCGGAACGACAGTTATGCCCACTTCTGCTGCAATTACCTTTCAAAGCTAGACATATCGCCTGATCTTCTGCAGCCAGAGTTGTATGAACAATGTATGTCTTCAATAGGAGCAGGAAATGCAATTCTTGCAGGCAATGTTTATACGCAGGTACAACAAAAGGTAGCTGATAAAACTTTGTATATTTTGAAATAACTTTCTGTTTAATAAGGGGTTGATCCTTTTTTTTTTTCAGAATAATAAATCACAGGATGCTAGAGTTGCGGCAAAGAGCAAAAGATACTTCCTTAATTCTCGCTCTCCAGGAATAGATGCTGTATTTCAGGTATTTCATGTCCTACGGAAATAAATTATGTAGGAAGGAAATTATGTAGACTATGTCGAGAGTAATTGTAGCATGTATTACTGTGCTTACTTCGATTGCTTATTATCTATTAAAGTATACTTTTAGATAAGACTGGTGATATATATAACGGAAACAACAACATCATGAACTGTTTAAGTACAATAAATAATTCTGACATGAGGGTTCACTAGTTGTGAAGTAGCAATGTATAAAGAACTGTTTCCGGTACTAGTTTAAGATATTTATTTCTAGGTTAGTTTGTATCTAAATACCATGAATTTTCACATTTGTATAACTTGCTACCATGAACTTTCATATTTGCAAGTTAATATCATGAACTATTAACTTCTTTGCAAGTTAATACTATGAATTCTCTCTTATTTTGCAAGTTAGTACCATTTACTGACGATACGACGATACTTCATGGTATTAACTTACAAGCTAAACAATAGTTCATGGTATTTACTTACAAAATAAGCGATAATTTATTTTATTAACTCGCAAACTTGACGGTTCATGGTAGCAAGTTGCACAAATGTGAAAGTTCATGGTGTTTAGTTTCAAATTGGCCTTGTTTCTATGTGGAAGCTTGTAACTATTAATGAATTGTGTTCTTATCCTCGTATATAAGTCTTGCTAATATAACTGATAATCTCGCCTTAAATAAATCTAAATGGACCAAATGGATTTGTGCAGTGGATCCCATTTGCATGGGTATATTATTGGCTTTGTTTTGTATTATTTTAGCTTCCTCAATATATGTGAGCACCTGGTATCTACGAGGGTTCACCCATCCCTGTGACATCATTCCTTCCTATTGCGCCTAAAATCTCTATTTATGCAAATATGGTAGTCTTCTTATTGTCGGTTCCTATAGAGGTACATTGCAACAAATCTTCTTTTTTCTGCAACATTGCTTCTATGAGACTATGATCTTAGGAGCACTAGCCGCCATGGCCCAAACGAAGGTCAAAAGACTTCTAGAGTCCTAGACGACCATAAAAAGAAGTGGAGTTAGAAAGCACTATGATAGGTGGTAACTATCCTATACTGTTCGGAGTGGGGTGGGGGTAATCGACATACATTCCTTGTGTTGCGGTTCCCTCTGGTCCGTTCTCGGGTTGGGTTAGGGAATATCTGAGCGATTGCTTTCACGAATCGCTAATCTAATGGTTATCCCTAAGGTTCAATGACAACGATAGATAGAATCCCATAAAAATACTTACTAGATCGAGCACTGCTGATTTTTTATCCAGTCAAAATCTTGGCTAATTGATCGAAGTCAAAATCTTGGCTAATTGATCGAAGTAGGTAGCTCTAATAGACCCATAGATCCGGGAACAAATATGGTGTCAGGAGGAAGTGTCGCTATTCTCAATCTGCGACGTCTCACACCATGTTTATTTTTGTCAAGAACTAACCCACTCTATAGTTCTTAACTGACTCTTTGTTTTTGATCAGAACGTATCCGCAAAAAGAGAATACGAGCTTACCTTTAGTGATATAACCGTGCAGAAGAAATAAATGACTCAACCGCAGAAGAAGCAAGTTAAACTAATGAGAGTCCCACTTTCCGCTGTATAAGCAGTTTGAAGCAGGCAAAACATAGATTACAAATATGCAGAAACAATCACATTACGTTAACCCAGATTGAGATTAATTCACTGATTTTCTAGAAGATCATTACTGAAGAACACTCCTCCTATAGAACCTCATATATTGGTTCAGACAAATTCAAAATCTGCTCCCTCCCCTGAATAAGGCTCCGTTAGCCTGGGATGAGATGGAGATAAGTAGTAAGGATTGACCACGTTCTGCTAGATACTAGATAGGGATCAACTCTATTAAAGTGTAGAGCCAAGTGTAGTGTGACGTAGTAGTAGGCACTTCTAGGCCTCTTTCCTGCTTACTGGATCACCCCAGTATTTTGGGTACTACAGACCCTTTGCCGTCCATTGCAACAGAGCCGTTTCAAGAGCGGTATATCATGCATGACTTTTTCACTCGAGCCATTTCAAGAGCCGTTTGAAGACGATATTATCTTGTTCGTTTGGCTTTAGCTCATTTTTTGCCATTTCTCCCGATGGATGAGAAAGTGTACTTCTCCCTCAAAACCTGCTCTGTATGGAGCAAGAAAGAGAATGGTAAGTTAAAGAGAATCAACAAACCCAAATCTGACCTACTACCGTCCCTTCACTTCTTAAGTGCGAGCAGCAGGAATGAGATAGGGGTTGAAGTATTTATCAAACTTGGTACTCCATGTGTGACTGCATTCTTTGTTATCAGACCTTAGGAATTTGAAGAATGCATTTTGTAGTCAAGATAGGATATAGACATTCCTTCCAAATCCTCTCCGTTGCCTCCGTGGTTGAGTTACAACTTCCTAGATTTTTTGTAGAGTGCAGCGACGTCTTTTTGCTACAAACATGGTAATAGATGCAGCGGATTCTCTTTCTCCCAATCTCCTTCTCATATAATTTAAATTTTGTCTGGCCTACTAAAACTATCCTGTGCTACGTCCTTTTTTTTTTCCGGATTATGCTGTCCTGTTACCGAGTATCTTGTAGATGTTGTTTTTTACCGTATTCTGCTATGTAGAATTTTGGTTTTGTAAAATCAAATTTTATAAGGCTTACCTCATTCAACCCTGTTTTGGTTATAATGGTTTTAATCTGGAGTGAGAAAGTTTAGGGTAAATTTATAAGGCTTACCTCATTCAACTATGTTCTATTTTGTAAAAAAGACTAAAAAGTCCTCTTTAAAGACTTAACTAACTTGCTATGCTTTTATATGCAGAGAGCCATATCCCTCTACAAGAAGCAGAAATATGCGACAAAAGAAGCTATGAATCCTGGATTACGATTGGGATCTTCTCAAGAAGATAAAGTCCCTTCAGCTTCTGATTGGACAAAAGTGAATGTGAATTCTCCAAATGAAATGGAAAAGGACCTACCAATGGTAGGAGAAGCTTCTGCTTTTACGATGGAAGTAGAAGAGAAAACAAGTACTGATTCTGAAGATTATTGCTTTGAAGAAAAGGATGTAAAACATAACTGCCCTAGTGACACCATAGAAAAGGACGATAACCTTTTTGAATCAGTTGTTTTGGCTGTGGGTTCTGAGGATCGTGAATCTTTAGTGCCAGAGTGTATGGTAAACTTTAGTCGGATACATCGCTCTCCCGAAAGTACACATTGAACAATTTCTATTTGATGTTTTTGAAATGTCATTTCCGTTTCATGGCCTTGGCTCCTTATATTGCTCGTGTTCTCCATCTGCTAGGATCTAATCTGTGTTTAGTTTCCCTCATTGCTCTGGAAAGTTCTTTCTGGCTGCTACTGCTGCTGCCAGAAACGCAAAGCATCTATAGCTTTTTATAGAGAGAGGAGCCTTGAATAATTTTTTTTACATTTCTAGATTATATAAATTGGTAGTTTGTATACTTACCTTTTCTTGAAAGAGTGGCCTCATGGAATTTCCTGTAGAAGATTTGCTCGTGAGTTGATTGGATGTTGTTGGTAGCAGAATTGCTGATCAATTATATCAACAAGTTGTAGGGATCAGGTACGCCGGTGTTTGCATTTAAAAAAAAATTTCTTTTCCAATTCTCTGTCCTCTTGGGAATCTCCGACCAAGTTTGGTTGAAGGTTAACTCAAAAATAATAAATAAATAAATAAATAAAGATGTTTGTTTGAGGGTTTTGATTTTTCAGGGCTGAAGAAAATGGTTTGATCAGCGGCAGGTGAGATTGTTGCTGGCGTGTTGTTTTGTTGATGCGTTTTTGAGTTATTGAGTTTTAGTCCGATGGGTTTTGCTCTGCTTATACTTATTATGTAGCTCTTTATATTCTATTTTTATTTGATTTTTGATATGGCTTTCCTGCAGCATGGTTCTTTTACCTGATATTTTTTCTGCCAAATGAAAAAGCAAAATAAATTGAGTTTATATAATGATTTCTTGTTAGACATTTCAACAATAATGTTTCAAAACATAGTAAAAGAATAGGTGAAGCCATTATCACTTTAATATGTCGTTCTAATTAATAAATGATTTTTTATTTACGTTTACCATCATTTTCAAACGAATTAAATAGATTTAAGATGGCATTGACAATTTCACCACTTAAATATGGAACCAAACAGCTCTTGCGATTTGATGTCCTTTGGTTGGCTGACTATTTTCAACCAGCAACAAGCTCGCAGTAGCGTCCTTGCGTCATCTGTCTTAATGTTTCTCAAGTGATATAAGCATTTCTACTATACCTAGCTAGAATCAGATATAAGCATTTCTACTATTGCATCACTAAGATATTCAGATTGCACAACCTTTATTAAAAAGCTCCTGTATTTCTACCAGAAATATAATAAAAATATAGAGGGTAGTAAATGTGAGAACGTGCTTAGATCAATAGTAACTCATTTTTCCCAAAGTTCAAATGAAAATGCAGAAATAGCTCATTGGTGGCGAGCAAACATGTTGTAAAGTAGATACGAACTTGTGGTCGTTTGCTGATTCTGTAGCTGCAACAATCTCAACTTCAGTTTCCCTTCCATCCTTGGCATAAGCAGTGTTGCCACGAATTAAACCGCTGAATAAAGTTGTTTCTTGGCTTCAGTTACCCTTCCATTATACCCAATATGTCACAAAGTTTCTTCGTGGAGCAATTTTTTTTTTCTTTTTCTCATATAGCTCTCATACTTTACGAAATATATATATAATTTCTGGACCAATAAATATTCTCTTTCAAATCAATTTTGTAAGACAAAGTTTCATGGTAAAACCTTGAATAGTTGGAGAAATTAAATTGTAGTTGTAAAATAATAATATATTTTTTAGTTTTAACAAAAGGTGACAAGGATGAGACTAAACCTTCTTCTCCACAGACATCTTGAATACGAACCGTATCAGTGACATCCTCCTAGCAACTTCTCCGGTATTTGTTTCTTTGTCAAAGAAAGTAATTTCTTGACTTAAAATTGCTTCCAAGAACAATACTGTATTTTTGCAGCCCGTCCCAAGTTGCCGAGTACCTCCAAGCACTTGTTGCATTGCAAATTGGAATATGTAAACATAAAATGGATCCTGCATATTATAAAAATCTTGTAGTTAAGGGACTTCACTTAAATCAATTAAATCAGTTCTTAGTTTACCTTCTTTCTTTTTACCTCGTATATTTCACAGATGAAATCTGATGAAAAAAAAGGCTTATGATTTTTTTATGTTTTTCTTTACGAAGAAATAATATGGACAATCGTCCAGTTCTCTTGAAAAAAAAAAAACTGAATAGATATATAATCAAAAGTAATTTTTTTTAAATATATGTTAAATTTTTTTTTTCTTTTTCAAATACTTGCAACCTCTTACAACCTGTGCGGAAGTCTGAATTGATTATAAAAGAACGCAGAGCGAAGACAAACTTTGAGAATGAAATGAAATTTAAAATTATTTGAAGTAGGAAACTTGACTAACTTATGAGGAAATGGCTTTAAATAAAAAGTATCTTTAAAATATATATATATATCAAAGCAAAGTAAAGCAAAACAATAATGAAATAAATTCTTAAAGGATAAGGTAGGTACTACCACCTTCCTTTATTGATATATTGAGTGTGAATCTTTATTTCAAAATGGGTACATTTTGTTAATTTACCAAAATTTGGACGATGTTCATCATTCCATTCAAAAATTATAACGTGCCAACATAAAATTAATTTTATTTTTAATTTAATTTCTTTCACCTCATAATAATGAAAAAAAGTGACTTTACGTTGACGTGTGGCAACCTTTTGAGTCGGATGATAAACATCATCCAAGTTTTGATGGGTTAAAAAAATGGACTCTAGTGTTACCCGAAGATTAGGGCTCCGTTTGGTAGGAATGATGGAAAAGTAAGAGAAAAAAAAAAAGGTTCAGATATACTTTTCATCCATATAGAAACGAAATACCATTTTCTTTCTTTGTGTTTGGTAGAAGGAAGAAAAATAAAAATATAGGATTATCAATTATATCCTCAACTAAGAAAATTTATTAGGGTCTGCTTGGTAACGGTGTTTTCACCGATTTTCAGATGTTTTTGAACCGACAGTTTATAAAGTGTTTTAGAAATCACTACTTGTTATTTTTTTTGAGGCACTGGTTTTGGTCGGCTCAAAAACCTTCCAAAATCAGTGTAATGTAATTTTGGGTGTTTTAATAAACACCCCAAATTGACAGATTTTGAGGGGTTTTATTATTCTATTATATTTATTTCCTCACAAAAAATATATAATTATAACTATTAATACCCTATCCTATTTTTTTTTTTTCATTTGTGTTTTCCTTCTACAGCTTCCAAACTACGGTTACTTTTTCCACTAAGTTCTTAAAATCTTTCTCTGTTACTTTCATCCAGTTGTTTCTATTATATCATATATTTATATTATTTTGATCAAATGCGCATTCTATTTCTTCCAAACTACATCTATTTTTTTCGGTAAGTTCTTAAAATCTTTCTTTCTTACTTTCATTCAGACGTTTCTATTATTTGAAGTATTTTTATTGTTTCATGTGTTATTTTTATATTTTATTTATATATGGACATATATATAATTTTATTCGTATAAAAAACTTTCATAACCGTTCATTAATGAATTACCAAGCAAGACTTAGACTAGTTTAAAAGTCGCTACTTAAAAAAAATTCAAAACTGGACATTTCATAACCGGTACTCTAAAATCGCCTACACCTAAAATTGCCAAGCAAACCCTTACCGTTTGACTTCATTGGATAATTTTTAAATAGTATAATTACTATAGGGTATAATCGTATACTAGGATATGCATCAACTTTTTTTTTTCCACTTTTTTCTTCCACTTTTTGAGGGATTAGATTTATTAGGTTATGAGAAAAAAAACTAATTCCTCCACTTTTTCTTTTCTAGTGAGAAAATGAATCATTTTTTCCAATTTTTTTCTTTCACTTTTTCCTCCCACCTCTCACTAGGGGTGAGCATTCGGTTAATTCGGTTCAAACCGAACAAAAAACCGAATAAGAAAAATCGAAACTTAATTTGAACCGAATTAAACGAAAACCGAATAAGCAAAATCGAAACCGAACCGAAATGGTCCATAACCGAATCAAACTGAATTAAATTAGTCATATATATATATATAAACACTAAATTTTTTTATTCGATTTTGGATTGAAACTGAAACCGAACCGATTTTTTTTAAACCCAACAAAATCTTTTATTCGATTCGGTCCAAAACTGAAAAAATGCTCACCCCTACCTCTCACCAAACGGACCCTAGATGTTTCCGTTACTAGTGAATAGTTCTCTCTTTTTCTTTCTTCAGCCAAGTCTGTGCCATCAAGTTCCTAGCTAGGGACACGATCAGATCAAAACTCTGACTTACAAATGTGTCCTCCCTGCTCCCAACAACAAAAGGGGAAGCAGGGGGAGATGGAACGAACACGTAAGCTATCACAATCCAGCAACAACCATCTGCTGTCTCTGCTGGACTTGAAAAAGAATTGTATACTTGATTATCAATATAAAGTTGCTAGACTTGAAAAGTTGCATTCTTGATAGAACAAATTAAACCAGGGTGTATTACATTCACAAATCACTCAAATACAGCAACAAAACCTTCTAGCTACCAGGATGTTACTAGATTGAGCAGTCAACAATTGAAAGTCATAATTGAAGTACAAAACTTTTTGCCAACATCATATCTTGTGGCATATTCATGTTTTAACTGAGCAATTTTTGAGGAAAAAAAAAAACCGATTGCATCACTTTCCAGATCTCGACTGGACACGATTCAGATTGTTTCAACAAACGAGTAAGATGGAGGAAAAGAACTGATGAAGAGGCAACGCCACGAAATCTACAGTGGAATACCTATAAACATTCCTGACCTAAGCGACATGGCTTCAGCAGAAGAGCTTGTGGCAAGAACTAACGGTTTGTAGAAAAGTAACTTCGCTATCGACTGATCCATGAGATTTGTGTTGGCATCGATGCCTTCTGATAACCTGCGAAAACCCAACAATAGAAAATTAATGTGGATAATAGAAGAACTTAGAATATCTATGCACCAAGATTAATAAATCGTTGCAGCATAATATCTAGGCTTAATTTCAAACTTGATACTCTCAACTATTCAAGTTTTTCAATTTGATATCCTAAACTTCAATATCTTACCAATCACTACCCTCAGCTATTGAATATTTTCAAGTCGATACCTAATTAATTTTTCTGTTATAATTTTTTTTGACCAAATTACCCCCACCGACCCCCTGAGGGTATTTGAAGTGACCACGAATGAGAGGAATATTTTTGTCATTTAGGATTTTCCGTTATCACTGTTAGGATATAAAGTTGTACAATTATATTTGAGGTATTAAGTTATCTAATATTAAAGTTTAGGGTATCAAGTTGAAAAACTTGAATAGTTGAAGGTATAAAGTTGAAACTTAGCCTAATATCTATGATTCACTCATTTTCCTACATAATAAACAATATGTTTCAATCATAATCCTTCCTGTCTAAATGCCTATCATGTCTAATTTCGAAAAAAAAAATGTGAAGACTAATGCCATGCATCGACCATTCTGCAGCCATGAGATTGGATATAAACTGACGACGGCACCAAATTTATGGTTTTGTAAGAAGAGTTTTAAATCCAGATAATTTTTAACTTCAAGAAGACAGTTGTAAAGACCTTCAGTGGACATGCAAACATGTCATGGCAAGAAAATTAAAAAAAAAAAAAAAGACTTTAAGAAGTCCTCAAACTGAAGCAACTTTTCAGAACCATATATCCACAAAATGTTAGTGCAAATATGAAACCTTTTTGAATTTCTTGCAAATATACTCTCGCTGCTCCCATTGCTTAAATTCGAAATATTGGGCCTTTGTATGCTAGTCCTGGCCAATCGGTATAAGCTGTTGCTAATGCACTGTCTTGTTCCAACATCCATCTGTAATAAAAGGAAAAAAGAAGATGGAAGTTTGCTTCAGCAATGGGATGGAATGCTTTCATTATAACATATTCATATTGGTTGATTTTATTCAATTTGCACTACAAACTTGCCAACCTGTGCTATATTAAATATTTAATCGCGCATACTGGTTTTTTTTTCAAGAAATTTCATAAGAAGACCAACAAGAAAAAATGATAAAACAAGAAGAACAAGAAGAAAACCTTTATCCCAAATTTTTGGAATTGGTTGATTGAACATTTTCTTCCATTCAGCCCTAGTGCTTGTTAAGGACCATTGTCATCTCTAACACTAACAAAATCCATTCAGAACTCCATGTATGAGATTATTATAAAAATCACTGAATAAACCAAAGAAAAATCACTGTATAATTCGCCAATTCAATCAAATGTAAAAATTTGTTTACCTAATTGATTCATTACTCCAGTAAAGAATAAACCAATCAAACTTGTCGGAAACTTCATCTTTATCTAGTAAAATAATCATGCCAATCTTGAAAGCAATCATCAACGGAAATAAATATGTACGATGATTTAAAGCACCATTTTTGTATTATAGAGTAGATAGATGTGTATTCATACTGTCCAAAAAAGGACTAGATGTACCTCATTCAAAACATTGTGAAACTGCAGCAAGTTGGTCGCCTCCAGGGTGACATCATTAGAAAAGACTTGTTTCATGCAAGATGTCTCTTGTACTGTTGAATCCAAATCAAATGAGAGAGCACACTCCTGCACTGTTGAACCTGTGTTGAGTGGAGGAAGTTCTAAGCTGGTTCCCTCCACTTTGATGCCCCCTTCGTGTTGATGTTGAGTTTTCTGTCCTTTCTCGAACGTAGTACTGCAAGAAGCCTGCCCTTGCCGGTACTCAGCTATCAACGCATTGTGCAACTCCTGTCCACGACTAAGTGGAGGCTTGGACGAAGGATCAAATAACCTGCCCATGCACTAAAGTATACATATATATACAAGTTGTGTCAGGAGTTAAGAACATAATCAAACGAAGGACTAATGTAAGTTCAACTTTACGACTACATGCTGTCTATCCCCCACCTGATCTGGAAGAAGTCTGTTCTCCAGCTGGAATTGAGGATTGCCGGTGTTGTACTTGTAGTTTGAAGTATAGGTCTTCCCGCAATGGTTCTGCTTTGAAGGGAGTCCAGAAGAACATGGCTGATCCAATGGAACAACAGAAGGGAGAGGGTTTTTATCTTCAAATATTTGGATCTGGTCAAGACCTGGAAGAAGTCTGTTCTCCAGTTGGAATTGAGGATTGCCGGTGTTGTACTTGAAGCTTGAAGTATAGGTCTCCCCGCAATGGTCCTGCTTTGAAGAGAGTCCAGAAGAACATGGCTGATCCGATGGAACAACAGAAGGGAGAGGGTTTTTATCTTCAAATATTTGAATCTGTTCAAGACCATACATGCTACGGTTTATGTGATCTGCAGGTTGATTTCTCGTTGCTGTGCATGGATCTCTCTTTTCCAGCATCTGTAAGTTCACAGGAATCATAAGAGGTGTAAGATAAATTTATGTAATAAGGATATTTTTTTTTTTTTTACTAACGATCTCCATAAGATAGGAATTCTTTTTACTACAAGACAAAAGTTTTACTTTGAGAAGAAATAGCTAACCTTTCTCCTCATTCCGATGGAAAACAATCTTTTTGTTCATTAAATAATTGTAAAGAGAGCTGTACATATATTCATTATTAACCAACCACCTAATGGCTAATAGCTTTATCTCTATGTTGTGCAGACACGACACAAATACAGAGACACAAGCATCAATACCAACTTTGGAGCGTCCTAGGGTATTTTGGAGGGTATGTATTGTTTGATATGTAGTGTTCGCCATGGACATGGCTCTGATTTTGAAGTGTCCTTTCTTCCTAACTTAACCTTTCGAGTCTAATTGGTAACTTTACATCTATCAGAACCTCTAGTTTCTGGGTTGCCTAGGTCATAACCTTATTGGTATGTCTCTCTTTTGAGGATTGAGGGCACATAGCGCACTCTCAATGGTTCCAATTCCTGAGATATCTAGTTCTTCCTAGTTCACTCCTACCAAACCTCCAAGCTACAAGTGTGGTTTTTGCCTACAGGTGATTAAGTTGGCTTGATATTGATTTTAGGCTCAACAATCAACTACTCCTAAAAGTTTCAAGGCAGAGCCTTAGTTCATCAACTTTATCCTAAGGGTGCAGTGAGGTTTGAGTTATTTCTTGCTTCCTCGTATGTATCATGTGTAGCAATCCCCTTCTTGAGTTGAACAGCAGGTGACATATAAAGTTCCAGCCTATATCATTCCATATTGTTAAAATCTCGATTCTATTTATCGGAAAAAAATATGTTTGTAAAAAACTGTGCAAGTATCCTACTCTTGTTGTTTCTCCTTCCTTGGCAATCACATTACTTGCTTCTTAATGCCCAAAATACTCTGAATAAAAAGATTATCCTACATGTCTACTAAGTTAAGCTGCCAAACCCCGAAACAAAGACCTACACTCAACCGTCGTCTAACCCTAACCCTAACCCTAATTCTAGAGTTTTAGTGCAGTGACATGACAGAGACTTTAACATGGTATTAAACCTCTGTATGAATCCAGATCGGACCACAACGAGTTTTGGTAGGAAAAGAAGCACGGATGCAAAGTATTTACCTCGCAGTTATTCAAGTTATTGCCAGTGTTTATCGGTTGAAAGGACGACTTCACCACGGCCGCTATATCACTGTCGTCAACCTACAAAAGCACATGCAAACTACTGATCAAATCCCTACTATCCAAACACATTGGATTGATGAAACAATCTCTAGGGCATATATTATATGCCTTCTACCGACCTCCATTTGGTCTGCAGATTGGGACTTAGTTTCTCCATCGCTTGAATCTTGACATCTAGGCACACTCTGCAGAGCTTCCGACTGCGAACCAAAGCCGACGCTCTGCGGCCCGAAATCGTAACTGTTAAAGAGAAAGCAAGACAATTAACACAAAATATTTGGGGAATTTTTTTTTTTTTTAGTGGAATATTGAGATGACCGACCTGAGTATTCGATCAACATCCTCCAAATCGTTAATGCCAGGAGTACAAATGTCATACAAAAGATCGTTCGTTCTGTCGCATTCGTCAACAAAGGGGCTCCAGATGGAATCTTCAATCTGGAACAAACGATAAATCAGCAACTTCTTTAATCAACTCAACTGAGCTAATGTCGATCAGAAATACAGAAATCAAAATGGCCATAAACTTTAATTCATGAAACAATCAGACTAGTCCAAGAACATACCATGGGAAAGTTCCAATCCGACATCCTTTTTCTTCAAGCACTTGTTTCAAACTAAACGCTATATATGACCAAGAAACGAAACAACTATTGATGAACTGAGCCAAGAAACGAAACAACTATTGATGAACTGAGCTAACGAACTTAGAAAGAAGAAGAAGAAGAAATGAATTCAAACCTGAAGCTAGTATATTTTTCTTCTGATTATTTTCTTCTTGCTTATAGTTATAGGCCGAGTAAGAGTGGACATGGCTCGTGTGGGGTTGGGTGTTGGTGGGGTTGGGGTGGGGGAAGAAAGCTTTCAATGTCCAAAACTCGTGGACGAGAGAGCAACAAGTGGAGCCACAAGTCCACTTGTTCGGTAGTAGGAGTGTTCGTTCCGTGTTCTGGTGGGGAAGTTTGAGGAAAGGCTCCACTTGTGCCTCTAAATTTTCTTCGTTCCATCTCTGCCATGTATTTTGGAACCTCGAGTTCAGTTCACTGCATCGTCAGCGCACTTTGGTTTTGGCAATGCACTGTATGATTAATACCTCTCAAAATAGAGGGGTTAGCTTTCTTTAGAAGGATAGGGACCGGTCCTCAGACAGAAAGTAGGCACTATCCTAAAATAGATTTAGTTTGGGTCCACATAAAATTTCAATCAAATTTCAATATAAAAAAACAAAGATAATAATATAAATTATACATTTGGATTATATTTTTTAAGACAAAATGTTAAGACACTACAAAGTTTACTTAGGGTGACATAGGACAGGGGACAACACATCTAAGTTAAATTTTTTTTTTTATTAAGGACTATAATTTTTTTTTTATATATGACAACATCATTCTCCTTTTCTAACACAACCCTCTTCTTTTTCCCCTTTCTCTTTTTCCTCGAACCCTAATCTTATGGTAGATACTACGAAATGAGATTTTATGATCCAATTAGATGATGTTTTCAACCCATTATAGAGTCCTGAAATGGTATAAATTGACAAAGTTTTGTTGGGTACGACGTCCTGACTATAGTCAGAATCGTCATAATTTTGACAGTCATAATATAAATGTAGGACAGTCAAAATTTTGAAAATTCTAACAATAATATCTGTCAAAATTTTGGCAAGCCTAATATAGAAGGCTCTTTTTATTAGGACTGTTAAAATTTTGATAGTCTTAACAATAGAATTTTAGCAGTCCTGTATATCCAACTAGTATTTAAAAACTAGGATTTTATTTTGTCATGCTGCCAAAAAATATGTCAAGATAAGATTAATATTGCGATGAAGGTGTGGTCAGCACTAGCGGGGCCAACTATGCGTTAGTGGGGTCATGTGACCCAACTATATTATTATTATTATTATTATTATTTTATATATATATATATATATATATATATATATATATATATATATATATATATATATTCTAGAAACATTCAAAAAATTGACTCTCTTTTTATGTGCTCCTCTCTCCAAGTCTTCTCTCTCTCTCTCTCTCTCTCTCTCTCTCTCTTGCATCAACTCTCTATTCTGTTGCGTCTCTCTTCCCAAGATGGAATAAAATTCGATTTTTTTTAAATAAAGTAATATATTTATATATAATTGCAAGAAAGGGGAGGAGTTTGATAAAATTATAGGGAAGGAGAGAACTCGTCAACTGAGTTGGCGAGTTGTTGGGGCCCGCCAACTCAGTTGGCGGTGGGAGTTGGATATATATATATATATAATTTCTTTCTAAATCAATTAAATTTTGTAAATGGATAATAACAAATTATCTATTATAATATTACAAAAAATTTACATTGATAATACCAAAACAAAAATATTTATTAAAAATTTTAAATCAAAAAATTTCAATAATACAAAAAAATATCAAATAAATAGTATTATGGGATATTTTAGCAAATGTCCCTAAAAAAATGTCAAAAGTAGTATATACCCTAGTAAAAAAAAACTAGCAAATCCTCAAAAAATAAAAAAAATCGGTTAAAAGAGTGCGGACATATCTTAAAATTTTATCTATATATTTGTATAGATAAAATTTCACTTTTATAGATTTATATAGATATATATATATATACAATTATCTATATATATTTAGAATTACACTAATTATGTAGATATATATAGATAGATAATTGTATATATTTATAATCTATATTATCTGTATACAATTATCTAATATTATCTGTTAAACAAAAAAGTAAAATTATCTGTTATCTAATATATAATATATATATATATATATATTAGATAATTGTATATTAGTGAAAATTATCTAATATATATTATCTATATTATCTGTTAAACAAAAAATATCTAACAATTATCTAACATATTTTTTGTTAGATAATTATGTAGATATATACAAATATCTAACAAAAATATATGTTAACAAATATATATATATATATATATATATATATATATATATATATATATATATATATATATATATATATATATATATAAAAGTGAAATTCTTTAGAAAGAAATAATATATACTACTTTTTGGAC